>JACATO010000045.1:247500-300085 GCA_018389105.1 Nautilus pompilius
AATCACCGACTTCGATCCTTCTCAAGTCAACAACAAATACCAGGGCCAGCGTTATAACACACTGACAATGATCAAAACGATCGCATCTCCAGGGTTCTTTCATATCCAGGTAGGAGTAAACTGTAAAAATGTGTACTGGTCGGAGAAGCGAAAAGGCCAGCAATACACTTGATGCCAAGTGTAGGAGCAACATTCTTCGGCTCATTCGCAGCATCTACGGTGTTTGCACATTTCTGCACAGGTCGGCGATTCATCTGAGCGCACTGAGTTCGATAACAGCCTTTCAAGCCGGTGATTGGAAGTGATGTGCACCCGCAAATTTGACAGTAGTTTTATGAAGCTAGAAGGCCTTTGGCTGGCAACCGTCTGAACGTCCAGTTATGAGGCGTCGTCTAAATGAAACAGAGTCCCGTGCACTGGTTGTCCACCGCCATGCTCTAAAACGCTGATCTCAATCCTGCCCTAACTGGACCTTATACCAATAACTTCAAAGGATTAAGATTAAGCGCAGAAGGAGGTAGTGTCTCATTGTATTAGAGCTGGACTCTATACATGGCAGGGTATTGTTTGTTTATGTGGTATATTTTTAGTAATAACTGATTATAGCGACTCGGATGGCTATACTGTTCTCTAGCGATCTTAGGTGTCAAAGCATGCATCAACAAATAATGTTTGCATTAATACTTCAGATGATGCCTGATTATTTGATCATGATAAGGAGAATCACATTACGACACCTAAGCAAAGCTGCAAAGGCCAGGAGTCTGGAAAAGACTCCAACAGTTGTCAGCTTTAACCGGAGCACTGACAAGAGCAAATGGACTAACGATCATGTTAGCTTTCCACCCATCAGATGTAAAAGTGTAATAGAAACTTTGGCTTTTAATTTAGTCCCTTTTCCACTACAGATCATCTAAAGAGCTTGGATAGCTACTTGTGATTGTTTTTGTTTGTGACCCATCGATGTACATCTATAATAACAAAAGAATCCGATGGTATACGTTATGAAAGAAGGCCAAAGTAAGTTTCATTGTGTTTAATTTCTGAACCTATATTTTATAAACAGCATCTTAGAATGCAGTTGGTCTCTGGTGAGTTGTAAGCAGTATATTACAGGAAGCTCATACCCTGTCATCAGAAATTGGGCCACGTTAAAGGGCACTTGTTATAACGAAGGGTAGCTATTGGAGGAATACGGGAAAGCTTCATCGTGTTAAGTGACCACAGTAGAATATTCCCTGTTAAGTTCTATTTTATTACGACCTGTTTTTTTTTTTTTTTACCCGGTTGTACCAAACTTTCGAACCTACCCCCCCCCCCGGCAGCGATAGGGTCAAAGCTAAGCTCAAACCGCCGCCGCCTTTCCGATCCCATAACAAAGATGCGCCACACTAGTTTTTTGTTTTTTTTACGAATTGGACAAATGCACAACTAAAGTAAAGTTAATTGTACTCGTCATATAAAACTTCTCATAAAATTATCAAAAAAAACCCCTTTCATCTTGTTTATTAACGTGCCCGCTAACACTGACGTCATATGTGCCACATTGCCTCAGTATTATATAACTGTTTCAAGAAACTTGTCTCCAAACGCCTACTTATAGATAGGAAGGTTCGGTAATAGATATATTTGGAGAAAATAATTTAGGTAGGTATTTTCATTTACCCACTTGCAAAGACTTTTGGAAATCAGGAAATATCAGAGTAATGGTCACTGCTTTTATCCTTACCTAAGTAATTACTGAGAATCACGATATGTAGATTGCATGCAATAGGAAATTGCGTAGGCACAGAAAAACACAGGCATCTTCTGTCTAATGGCGACTCAGTCCACCTATACAAGCCGGCTCCATTTTCAGTTAAGTACAAACGGATTTAAGTAGATTTTCTTTTTCCAAGCGGCATGTTCCTGGTTTCGAACCCACAACGGTCTGTTGTTAGTTACCTACTGCTAGTGCGCTCGGTGCATTAATGGATGGCCAACGGTTCAGCAGTTGGTTTGCTGAACTGCTAGACCGCTGGGCATAATCTGTAGGGTGTACTACCCCAACCCGGTCTGCTTTCCTCTCGCTTCTCTTCATCGGCTGGCTAACGAATTTCCTCCATCGTGTGGTTGTAGTTCAGCAGGGAGATCAAAGGGGGTGGAGTGTCAGCCCCGGTGATCAAGCAGGTCACCCGGGTAGTGGTGCAGGTATTAGACGTGGGAACACACGTGGTTAGTCTCCAGGTACACAAAAGGTCTAATGATATCTTTGCTGCCGTGAAAAACTCGCAAGGAATAGAAAAGGAAAAAAGGGGGAGAAATACAATCAAAACATATGCACAGGAAAGAGTGTTTTTTTATAAAATTGTATTAATTTCCGTTTGCGAAAATAAGCTCTGTTGATAGCTTGAGGGGGGGCGATAAATAGAAAAACACAGGAGGAGGAGCTGTCTGTACGGCTTGCGATTAAAACCAAGCTCTCCTATTTATGGAGTCCCGAAGAGCAGATTGACGACTGGATGATGAGCCGGTACCCGTAAGTGCTTGTTTTAAAACCTATAAATTCTCTGTTTGGCCGATAGATGGCAGTTTTACACGGTAAACGAGTTTTTGTTGCAGTTGTATTGTATAAATTGATGTTGACAGATAGTAGCTGCGGAGTCGTCAAATTTGTTGGTCGGGAAAAGAGTTTTACAGGGAACTGTTGAAGGGGTTCAGGTTGAACGTGGCGCTGCCAACTTGATTTGAGGTTAAAATGTCTTCCGTCGGCAAAGTAGCTGCGTAGGGGCTGAGAGACACGGTGATGGTGGTGGGAGGGGGAGAGAAGGAAGAGACAAAGAATTAAATCAGAGAGTAAAGGAAAGACAGACCAAAGGCTCGTAAATTTACAGCGATCTATTTATTAGACACAAACACACAATTTATATATATATATATATAACATAACATTTACTGATATGAAAGTTAAAACGGCGTTATAAATACTTTGGTGATTTACGAAAAGTCAGCGTATTTTTTCTTTACCGATCAAATAATAACCAATTTTAGCTGTCAGCCATGCACCCAGCATCTAATAACTACGAGCTATTACCAAAAACAAAAAGTTGATTGATCTCGGCTCCTAAAAACAACAGCTAATTTTTCACATGGGAGAACTTTTCTATTTCTAACCGTTCATTTCCTCTGATGCATTTTTTTGTTTGTTTTGGTCCGACGTAGTTATTAATGCTTTTATGTCGAATCAGTAGGCTTCTACAAAAATGGTTCATTACCAAGAAGAAAAGGTAATTTCAGCTCTAAGGATGACAGTGGCCGGCTTAACACCTAATGTTCAGCAAGATTAGGGGCTTGTAGCCGGTAAGAAGCACCAATGGTCCGAGCGTCTGCGGCGCTGACAACAGCTTATTTAAATCCTAACCCTTTACCTCTCATTGGTGATGTCAAGAACTACGAATGTCTACACTTAAAACAACGCCAAAATCAAAGGACAAGTCTATTATGCCAGCACGACCTGTTCTATGATGGTAATAATAAAAAAAACGTTTAATTTAATAGCTTATAGTTAGAAAACATGCAGAATTGTAAATAATGAAACAATAGGTTAGAACTTCTTACGGTGTTTGCCTTTTGTTGTTGTTATATCAAAAGGTTAAGTAAAAATGTTTGGAGGTGATTGATATCCTGTCATAATCACGTCACGCTGGCTAGCATATGCCTGCCTCCCGCTTCGTTTCCTTGACGACTTGTCAAAGACTGTAACAAGTGAAGACAAGGATCAGTCAGGGTGCCGGCAAAGAATTGGTAGCGGTCATGGGTATGTATGCCAGCCACGATGGTTTAGCGCATTTGTCTCGGTCTGTCAGGAAACCATTTCGCAAGCGCGTATAATGGCTCCCAGATCCAAGATAAATGCAGATTTCTCGTAGGATTTCGCTGGCCGGGTCCCTCTTGTTGGCATCGGCGTGCGACACCAAACCGAAAACGTTTCTTTCTCTTTTCTGCCCAGGAACAAGGGGGGGGGGGAATGGACAAGCTTTAGGCATATCTTCCATTTATACCGCACAGATTCATTAGAATCAGGTGAAAAAGGTAAAATGATTGCAGGCTCTCTAATAATAAGCCTGCCGATCGATCCGGCAAGGTATATCAATAACTACTCTTTCCCTCGAGTTTGACACAACGTGCAAACTGTTTATTTTTATTTCATAGTATTAATTATAACGGTAATAATAGAATCATTTGATGCTTTGATCATTCTTCAAAGGCGTCCACTATTTACAAGACCTTGTAGTAGATACCTAACAAAGTCGAGCTTAGAACCGTTTACTTTTGCTTCTTTCCATCAGGCAGCGGTCGACGATCTCCCGGCGGGTCAAGAAGTAAACCCTACTGTTTCCGTTTTGTCGATGAATGATTTAATTCGAGAACACAACACCCACCTTTTCGAATATTTTCTGCACTTTAAGAATGAATAGACAAGAGGCGACAACGACGCTTGGTCCATAGACGTCTGTGTATGTATTACATTATACATGTATATATATATATATATATATATATATATATATATAGAGAGAGAGAGAGAGAGAGAGAGAGATTGATTTATTTGCGACATCAGGTTGCGGCTTTGTTGGTTTATAGACGGCTATTAAATGTAACCCGCGCTTACGAAAGAATTTTTAAAAAAGCAACTGCTAAGTTTTTATAGGTGTAGGCGAGTACTTAAGTGTCTGTGTCAGTCTGTCTAGCCGCTTCTAACCTATGTATGTGTGTGTGTCTATTTCTCTCGTCTCAAGAAAGCGTGGACTTAACTTAACCTAAGCTCGTGTACCTTTCAACCCGCTGTCCAACTTCGGTTGTTTGAAACCTGCGCGCGAGTAGCAGAAATCCTCGATTACCGGGCGGAAGAAAGTTAAAGCAAAACACACAACGAGAAAACTTGGGCGCGACCACCCATACATCCACCCATCCATCCATCTATTCATCTAACCATCCATCCATCCACCCATCAATCCATCTATCCATCCATCCCATCCATCCACCCATCCATCTATCCACCCATCCATCCACCCATCCATCCATCCATCCATCTACCCATCCATCCACCCATCCACCCATCTATCCATCCATCCATCCACCAATCCATCCATCCACCCATCCATCCACCCATCCACCCATCCATCCATCCACCCATCCATCCATCCACCCATCCATCCATCTATCCATCCATCTATCCATCCACCCATCCACCCATCCATCCACCCATCCATCTATCCATCCATCCACCCATCCATCTATCCACCCATCCATCCATGTACCCATCCATCCATCCACCCATCCACCCATCCATCCATCCATCCATCTATCCACCATCCATCCACCCATCCATCCATCCATCCATCCACCCACCCATCCATCCATCCTTAGTCCATGTCCAGAATCCTTTTTACGAAGCTACTGCATTAAAAGAGATTGGTTTGCGCGGAGAACTGTGCTGCTGGACTGAGGAGGGCCTGAACCTGACCGTCCGTCGTCTCTTCCGGTTCTTCTTATTGCAGGGATGGACGGGGGCCGCTTTTACCGATCGCGGAAGAAAGAAAGACGGCGACGGGACGAAGAGTAAAACGGAGCTCGAGCTCCTCGGTATAGCGAACTTCCGCCTGATACTCGGACTCTCGGCTTTAACGACACACCTGGCGGAACTCGCTGCAATCTGAACGTCGAAGCCGTTTTTAAATCGTCCGATGATCAGATGTTTAAACTTGGTAATACCTATCGTTTCAGGTCAATGATCAATCACGTGTCTGTATGCTTGACTACAACAGGATCGTCTTTTATAGGCGGAATAACGAAGTCAAAAGGCAGTCGTTACGGACGCGAAAGTTGCAATGTTTCACATTTAATATCTATGCAAATGCCATTTAATGATGGGATTTAGCTTCTTTTAGATTAAAGATGTTTTTTATCTCCAGTATTTACGTATATATTCTGATATAAATTATTAAATTATGATTATAATTTCCGTTTATATAATTAATAGTAGTTAGAATATTTTAATTCCTAAAGAAAATCAAGACGGCATAAGTTGGTCGGGACAAGACATCCTCGTGCTTCCTGTATGTGGTAAATAGGTCTACCCTAACCACATATAACTTATTTAGTATTAGAGGAACAGTGCAAGGTCAGCAAAAGTCTCCATTTCATGACAAATCAATCTCACAAAGTTGATTTATTTTTCAAGTCAAACTTCTAAAGTGAAAACCAAAGCCCGTGGGCGCCAGTCTAAACTCTCTTCGAGATGACTTTCATAATGTATCTGACAAAGGCGAAGTTCGATGCTGTATAATCTGGATGGCCAAGTTGTCAGAAAGCAATTATTGAATCTCTTTCTTTCTTCATTAGTTACCAGTAAAGGGGTTTGATTATTTAACTATCAAAGAAGCGTTGCTTAGATTAGAGTTCGGGGCATCCATCGTTTTAGTTTAAAACCAGAGTTTTGATAGCAGTCCTTAACCACTTACCTGTAGGTGTAATGAGGCAACACAGGAATCTGCCAGAAAAGGGATTTTATTTCCTATTTTGTTCTAAAATCATTTTCGTGAAAATTTCGGTAAGATGGCGCTCGGTTGTGCTAAAGTTGTGTACAGTACTGTATGGTTTAATGACTACTTTGGTTTAGCATTAAAATAGTAGTAATATACAGCGAAACTACCTGTGAGTGGTCAGTCTGTTTCGCCCAAAGACTATTTCCCCTGATGTTTACCTGTGTAACAAATACGATAGAAAAAGAAGACCTGTTGTAGTTATTTTCACGTTCTTGATAATTATACGTTGTTTTTATGTAAAAATTACTTCCGAATATATATTCAACCGACTTTTGAGATTCCTTTAATTTTGAAAAACAACTGTAAAATGATAAGGACATCAGTTTAAACAGTGATTTTCGTGTAGTTTGTTTACTCGCCCATGTGGGGAGCAGGGGACAGGTGTAAAGGACCAGACAGTCTTGAAGAGCAAAGTTAGGGGCATCAAAACGTTTAGTGCTAACGATCCACTGTATTACTAAGAACTTTAGAGCAACTGAAAAACTGTTCATCTGAAACTGACATGGATACGCGAACATGATGCTGGAGCCAAATTTAAAGGAAGTTCCATGTCACGATTATATTTTCCGGACAATGATTCAGCGCGTGTGTGTGTGTGGAGTCTAAAACAGGGCCATCTCTTCTTGTATTCCGACGAGGTTCAAACTCCGTGTGAATAAAATCACCTGTCTCAACAGTGACACGCCACTAATCAATTAGAGTCCATTTCTTTAAGCCCGACTCTTGTTTGACCTCGAAATTCATTAAATCGCGTACCACTATGTACACGAGGCATTGTTACTTTGTTTACGGATGCAGATCACATGAAAAAGTCTCCGCTATGTCCAGAAATGTGTTTCCCGACCTTCCCGGCCGAGTTACCCACTAAGCTGCACAAGTTGTGTTCGAGATGTGGACAGGTCAACGTGTCTACCTATATGATTTCCGCGTGTTCTTCTGATGGGTACATCCTCCCCTCACCTGCAGCGAAACACTTTGCCAGGTATAGCCTGCAAGCGGACGCTATAGACAACACCAAATAATAGCACTTGAAGATGGGTCGACAATATCCTCTTTTCAAAAAATGTACGAGAAACTGAGCTTTTTACGCCCGTTTTACAGTCTTTCTGAAGGTGTCCACTTTCTACTGTATGAACTCCTGACTCTACTATGGGACCATTTCATTTATTTTTACACAGATGTGTTTATCATGTGTTATTTTCATTTCACGTTCATTTTCCCCTCGTTTCCACAATTATTTCTAATACTGCATGTATAATATAAGTATAGTCTGTTCGTCTTTTGTTTGATAGTCCAGGTAGTTAATTATACCTATGATCATATAAGCTTCACTAGCAATCAACATGCGTTGTTATTCACAATTAAGATTCTGTGTCATTAATGGTTTTCTTTTCTAAAATTACGTTTTGTGTTTTAGTATCTCACAAATAATAATAATTATAACGTTTTGTTTTTGTTCAGATACTTTCACATTTTTCGGTGTTAAGCACTAATTCTCTCTTCGATCAACAGAATATTATCGGTATAGAATCAAGCGTCGTTAACCTACACCCTTTTTTCTATATTGTGGACACGTACGCGACAGATCTGCTGTATTTCCACCTTGTAGCGCAGTTGGAAGGTCTCTTAAGCTGATTAAATGCCCCAACACTATTTTTTATCTTTTAATTTAGAGGTAGAAAAGAATGACCAACTTTCCTACCTCGACAACTCTACTTTCACATAAGGACTTAGATGGTGCAGATAAACTCTACTTTCACATAAGGACTTAGATGGTGCAGATAAACTCTACTTTCACATAAGGACTTAGAAGATGGTGCAGATAAACTCTACTTTCACATAAGGACTTAGATGGTGCAGATAAACTCTACTTTCACATAAGGACTTAGATGGTGCAGATAAACTCTACTTTCACATAAGGGCTTAGATGGTGCAGATAAACTCTACTTTCACATAAGGACTTAGATGGTGCAGATAAACTCTACTTTCACATAAGGACTTAGATGGTGCAGATAAACTCTACTTTCACATAAGGACTTAGATGGTGCAGATAAACTCTACTTTCACATAAGGACTTAGATGGTGCAGATAAACTCTACTTTCACATAAGGCTTAGATGGTGCAGATAACTCTACTTTCACATAAGGACTTAGATGGTGCAGATAAACTCTACTTTCACATAAGGGCTTAGATGGTGCAGATAAACTACTTTCACATAAGGACTTAGATGGTGCAGATAAACTCTACTTTCACATAAGGACTTAGATGGTGCAGATAAACTCTACTTTCACATAAGGACTTAGATGGTGCAGATAAACTCTACTTTCACATAAGGACTTAGAAGATGGTGCAGATATTTCCTTTTCTGGAAGACCTACAACTACTGGGTTAACTTTGTAGCGAAATAGTTTTATTCACATGCTTTATAAACGCAATGTTGTATCTGAGTTAATATTATTTTCTGTGTCAACCTTTACTTTGGGGTTGAATTTATTAGTAAGATATCGATGGGTTTCTAATTTCTGACTGCCAGCCTTGTCTGGGAGCCCCTTGTAAACTGTTAGACCTAAAACTGTTCTTTAAAAGTTGGAGACTTACCTGGCTGGCTATCTCTCATTAAAATGGACATAACAAATTGTTCATACTTTGAAGTTTAAAAAAAAAATACCTTCAATAATTTTTAACACAATTAGATCTTTTCCTTTTCAAGGAAAACAATGTTGATCTTTGACAGGTCTTAGTTCTGTGGGGCCGCAAATATAAACCAGATCACTTGATGTATGAGAGATACATTTAGTGTCGGGTATTCTCCCCTCTTCGACTGTTCAGAACACACATTTCTATGAACTGACGTAAACGGTCAGGCCAGATCCTTCAATGATTTCCATGTATAAAAATATTTCGAACCAGTCCTTAATGACCAAATTCTCTCTGTTCTCATTGTTATACTTTCTTTCCGAACTTTAGCCGAAATATCCCAAGTTTGTAAGTTCCCTCTTTGTTCCTTATGGTTAATCTCTACCGTGGTACTTTCGTTTAAGTTTTAGGTTTACTCTGCTGCCTTCTTGGTTAGTAAGTAGATGATTTACTATTTAAATGCCGCTGTTTCCTATAAGTCTTCTTCGTGGGACTTTGTCAAAAGTACTTTAAAAATCTAACATCAGCAACCCACCAAACCATTCCCTTGATTCTTAGCATCAACTTGTGTCTTTAAAAAATTCCAGAAATTATATATATATATATCAATTTTTTTAAAAGTTAGAAATCAAAACCATGATGAGGATATATTTTTTTTCGGTCACATGATCTGTTAAATACGTTTTTAATAAAGGGCTAAAAAGTTTTGCATTACCGTCCAATAGCTCAGGTTCATTCTTCATCCCATTTTAACGAGGCGTGTGATATTTGTTACTTTCCATTCATAATAGAATTAAACTAAGGAATTTCTTTTAACATTTTTAGAACCGATTTTTCTTTACTGGCTACAACCATCGGTCTTCTCTATACATTGCGAAATATGCGTTTGCTTGGATGCAGGATTGGTGCAAGGCTTCATTTACACAATACCTTTGAAATAACTAACTCCATCATTAAATGGAAGTGAGTTACAGAAAATGTAAACTTTCAACGCCTTGTCAACATTATGAACCACGTCATAGTTGTGTAAGACTGTGCTGTATAGCATTGGTGTAGCTTTTAAAGTCGTTTTAAACAAGTTCAAACAAACACAGCAATCTTTGAAGTATCAGGGCATAAAGTAATAATTAATTAATAATTCTATGCATTTGCTGAATACGTAATTAGTATTTTATCAGTGAAACAAAATCCATAGATAGCAGTGTTATGGTGCTATCTGTCAGACCCAGTCACGTCTCTTTTGTTTTCGCACTGCACTGTTGCATAGGTTAGTGGATGTGAGAAGGCAGACAGACTGAGGCGAGACCTCCCAGTTTCAGAATGTTTATCTACTAGTTAACTGATGGCAACTGCTATCACTGATGATAACCCTATGCTAAAAGCCGTTGCCAGCAATCTTGTTACTGTAACTAGACTTGTGATCTTCTAGATCTACTCTCACCTTTTGAAAGCATACGGGGTATTAGTTTGAGAAATAAGAGCGGTTACCTGTTTTTCGCGACATAACAGCTCAGTTTCTCAAGATGGAAAGAAGCTTTTATGACCTCGAGTGCTTTGATTAGCCAAATAAAGCATTTAGAACTCTCTTTGCTCTTCTTAGCTTATCAGTTTGTTGCCTTTTCTCTCCTCCCCGATTATTCTTCAGGACGGACTTACATTCACTAACCTAACATAAGCATGTAACCTCAACTTTCTGGTAGAAGACGCGAGGGAGGATGACGATAATTACAACCCCAACGGTGAAGCTGCTAAAACAAAAGTGAACCCAGAAGACATCAGCCTGACATCTCCACTGGAAATATATAATCGCCATCTGCAAGCAATTTACCTACCAGTTAACTTTTTTTTTCCGGACGTTTTCACAGTCTCCAGTGAACAATTTGTATCACGTGCATTTTTCAGTATATATTTGTATGATTTCGTCTAGAACTATAGAATATTCTGAGAACTCCCTCCCTCATCCACACGGACGGCGCTTTATCCGCCATCTTCAGTCACGGCCTTCACACTCTTACAAATAGAGGAGAGGGTTGCCTGGTAATCTTTCTCTCCGAATACTTTTGCTTCATTGCACAATCTGTCTTTTTCTCCTGATGGCGACTTGCAGCCTTTTACAGACCGGTTAGAAATAAGCTTACACAGTCCACTTTGCTGTAAGAGGAGCAGCCATATAAATATTTCCATTATTACAAAAATTAGAATAACGTCCTGACAACAGGAAATATAAAAATGTCAGGGGGCCGAGCAGAGACAAGGAAAAAGCCCCATCTTCAGTACAGTTACATTTAGATCAAATGTTCATATTCGACGCGTATCCATTTGTACTTTTACTCTGGTTATCAACGGTTTCATTGATTTACAAAGCTCCGATGCTTCCAGCATCGCTTTGTTACATAAGAGGCAAATGAGAATTCATTTTCCTCTTTTTCTTCTGTTGACAAAAGCAGCCAATAGTGGGCAGCTATTGTTCTTACACACAGCACCAATTGGTATCCCTGCCATTCTTAAAGGTCTTTCGTTCGACATCTTTACGAGTGAATTTGCTGTGGCTATCGAACGATTGCGAGATGACGGTCGGGGAGCGTGGCGATTGCGCTTGCCTTTAATGAGCGACCTCCCAACTACCGGCCAGGGGGATAACGGTCGGCGTATCGGGCTCGGTCACCGGCGGGTTTTTATCTCACCGATCCACGAAGGAGCCGTTAACCCTTCTCCAGCCCGCCACCACAGGCTGGTAAGCAGGGATTCGTCGCCGATCTCTCATCACTGCCTTCCAAGCAGCTGCGCGCTTCGTGATAGTCAAATTGGGACATCCACGCTCTTCGGAAGAAAGAAATAAGGAAACAAAAGCCCCACACACTTGCCGTCAATCGCTGTGTATAATGGACCGTTTGATGGCGCCATTTGACGGTCAGCGGAGCGTGATTCGAAAAGTGCTGCCTCAGAGATGCTGAACAGACGTCGATAAGTCCGTTTGGCGTGACGTCATCTCCTTGTTAGCGGTTTGGAAACCACTAACCACTTTGTTCAGGAATGAAATACCGTACACGAATTAATCCAGTTCGTAACAAGCGATATGATTAGGTTGTACGTGTTCACCCTTTGCATTCTTAAACTTACAGTTAAAAAAACGGCCTTTGTTCTTCTCTTCATGGCAATCTTCTCTCCGAGAGCTGTTGGTCGTCTCGATAAGCCGTCGTCTGCCTCATCGATAGCTGGAGTTACCTAATCTGCAGCCTCAGTCCAACCAAAAGAGAAAAACGACTTTTGTCACCTGAAATCTGAACCTACGAATAGAACCGATAATTGGAAATAATCAATAGCAGCGATGTTTGCTCAACTGGCACGAGAATACATGAGAACATGAGAAAAGAGAATTAACGGATTCCTTTACCACCCGCTATTAGGAAACAGTCACGAGTTTTCTTTATGAGGTGATGAGAGGAAAATAAGATATAATACAATGTAGTGTAGTGGTTTGAGATAAAGAGATGGGAGAATAGGTAAAATATGCGTAGTATGGAAGATTAGAGTTTATGGAATGTTTTGATTAACGAAAGCGATCACAGAGTAGATGAGCTCGGAATTATGGAAAGTTAAAGAAGACACGGACTTACTTTTTTCTCATGGATATCATAAACTAGAGAAACAAAGTTTTATTATTCTGATATACTGCTGTGCAATCTTGGTGCCAGGTCCGTTAAAGATGCAGACCTAGAGATTACCAGTCGAAGTGCTAATAGTCGTGGCTATTAGATTTTTTATTTCTCTTTTTCTTCAGCGTTCGGCTGACTATGCATCTGGGATCTGCAGGTTGGTTGCTTCTGAAAAGAGGATATCGGGTGGGGTTTTTTTTTGCAACTTTGTTACCTGGCCATCTCCCTGACATGAAGGTGTGCAAGGAGTCTGCAGTGGCCCATTTTAAACATGAATATGATCGATTCTTTTTGTTGTTTCTCATTTAGATGTTTTAAATGATGATATTGCTTTTGATAGATTTTTACTGTTGTTTCCACACGTTTTGTATTTATTTTTGATTCTTGGTAGGAGATGAAATGATTTATTCGTAGCTGTTTTGATGATCCTGAAAGGTTGGGTGCCTGTTCACAGACTTTCATGCACCGTATGCCGGAATCAGAATAATATTATCGCAAAATGGAGAGGGAGGTTAATTAGTTCCTCTGTATTTCTTTCCGGTGAATGCAGTATCAGCCGATAGCAGTTCACTAAAATCGCCCTTTTTTGGAGAGGGGGTCTACGGTATATATATATATATATTATTTTTTTGCTAGAGTTATTCCCCCTCTGTGATTAAACAGCGCGATAAAACATTTCGTCAGTTCCAACTCTGGGAATGTCTCCAAAAGGCATTTGTCCAACTTGGAAGTTAAGTGAGATGAAGCACGACAATTCGGGTTGTCAAAGCGTCACTCTGTATCAGTTTTACTTAAATTTTAAAAAAGAACTGTATTAACCGGTGAGCCTCAGCAGCCTTATGCACGATATCACCAATTTTTGTTTGCTTGAAATACCAGGGTACGCGTACCGAATCGATCCAGTGTTTATATATACTGAACCGAAACTTTTCAAGCATTTCAGTACGACATGCATTTTTCATACAGAAGTATCAGATTATACAAGTTTTCTTTTCTGTTTATCCTTGTAAAAGACGGCGTATGCAAGCGCACAGAAAGACATTTTTATAAGTCGTAAAACATTCCAGCCGCGAGAAATTCTCGGCACATAAAGCTATAGATGGCCAAACTACTTCTAACTAGATGCGACTTTGCTACGAACAAAGGCTTTGAGAGAGGCGAATGTACTTTCAGATGTCCGAGTTTGGCGTTGAGGGGGCGCACTCTCGAAATAGGCTATGGTAAGTAAAGGTGTAGGTCGGAACCTAAGATTTAGACCGAGCAGGCTGCTTAACCACGTTCATGTTCGCGGCGGGTACAGACCTGACACCGTCGGCGATCGTGGCAGCCACAGAGAATTCGTTTCACTTTCTTCTCGCCAGCCACCACCGTCCCTGCCGAGGTTTGCTAGAACACGTGAAGAAACGTGTGCTGAGGACAGCCAGGAACATCAGACTTAAGACTCGAAGTAAAAACCCCATCTCTCACCTACCCTAGCGGCTTAACGACAGTCAGAATATAACAGCGGAATCGTCAGTAGCACCAAATAGCGCCTGAAAACGGTACCGGAAGTTTCGTTCTGGGAAATGGTGATAGAAAAGATCTTCTCCGTCTTGACGAACCCCGCCCTGACTTCCCAGCTCTAAGGACATCTCGAGCTGGAAGAGGGAGGGCGTGGAACATCAGCGTTGTTGACCAAGCAAGTAGTTGCCGAAGTATGTTTGGGGAGGCACTTGAGAGGCTGTCAAAATCAAGCCACCCCAGAGTTACCAACGAAACTTTCACCGCAAAGTATCCGGAAACCCCTACTAAAACTGTCTACTCTTTGGTGTGGAAAGACTGGGGCAAGCCCACGTGGACGGCGAGAATGGACCATGTTGGGGAAGTTCACCAAGCAGAGCTGCTATCAGGCAGGATCCAAACTCGCGCCATCAGAGCCCAGCAGCCTACAACTGCGATAATCTCAGACTGAATTTTTACATAAAGAAAAAATATAAATGGAGGGATCCAACCTGCAGGTTAAGATGAGGATGTTTTTTCACTCACTTGTTTAGAAGAAATTCTGTAAAACAGGATTTGCTCAGCACGACTCTGTTATACATTTTAAGTCAATAATCAACCCTTGTAAGCGATCGCCTTCTGTCATGATACATGGGTCGCACCATCGGCCTGCTGCTCCGTTTTCTGTTCCAGCCGCACAGTGTTTCAAAGGTTGTGCTGAGCTTAGATAAGATAAACCGGGGCCGGGTGACTTCCATTCCGTAGCAGTTAACTTTCTCCAGGAAATAGCCGGAACATCTCTCACGCGGCAGCCGAGAAATCGGGACTACTCCTCGTGGTTGCTGGACCATGATTTGTTGCCCGGATACCGTTCAGTTGGTGATGATTCGAACGAAGCTGGGCGCCACCTCCCCGTACGTCAGCAGTCGGTGACTTTCGTAAACTTAAAGATAGACAAATCGAGAATCTGATGCATCAGCGATACCACTGAGGTAACCTCGCCACCACGCTCCCCTTCCGCAGCGAAGACTCGACCACTTGCGACAATTCACCTTGGGACCAGGTGAAGGTGAATGCGGCAACAGCGCGGTACAACGGCACAGGCGAACTACTGCTGGGTGCGCGCGACACCCCTGCGGCCGATAAGCCAGGCCAGCCTAGAAAGAAGGATGTATTACCGGAGCTGGCTCCATATAATCTTATGTCGCGACAAAGATGGCTCTCACACAGATCCACGAAACACCCGTTAGATAGGAGCTAAGGTGCTTGTGGACCTTGCGCTTTAAAGAAAAGCCAGTTCAGATCAAGCAAAATTTTCGTAAAAAACCCGATTCTGGACAAAATTCATTAGCTTATTTTTAGCCATGTCTTCGGCATTTTGACCGCAGTACTGAAGCATTTTGCTCCATAGATACCAGTCATCATTACTTTATCGAACCAATGCGATCCTTCGACAGAATATTTTCCCTTAAAACATTTTAAAATCTTTATTTTTCGACTTTAAAATTTTGAAGATCTCTTAAATATGCTTCTATTTTCTCTCGAGTAAAAAAAAATCAATCCTTTGGAGTCTAATAAAGGCGGGTAACTATGATTATCCTATATATTTATAGGTGGCGCTAATTCGAAGAACGAAGATTCCAAACGCCAATCAAATGATGTAAATAAAAGCTTAATTATATTTCGTATATAATATTATTTTACTGTTTAAATTTTATTTCATAACATATTTAGTTCTTGTTCTGCTTTTAATCCACGTGGTTTCTGTGTTGTATGTGGAAGGAATTATAGAAAAGAGTGCAGCACACAGTAGTGACCTAGTCCAGTCGAGGCTAACCCTGCAAAAGAACAACGAACGTGTTTTAATAACGAAACATCATTTGACTTCGAAAACGTCTGTCCTCAGATCAGCTTAGGCTCCGTTTGCGAGCTGTACGATCGTAAAATTATTTTTAAAAATTTTATTTTTTTAAAAGCAGAGCAAATAGTACAGAAGGATACCTTCACGAAGAGCGTGGAGTTGGTCGGGTGCATCTAACAGAACCTGAGTTTTAGTGGTCCATTAGCAAACATCACTCGTGGGCGATCGCCGGGAGGCAGAACGTCGTGAGTTCGCCGTACTGAAGCAGTCGGCACGTCAGGGTTCCCTTGAGAAAACCGCAGAGCGGAGGGGGCGGGCTTGGAAGTTATCAGCTTGAAAAACCAACAAGAACAAAACCACAAAAAGCCTCTGAGTCTTAAGTTATTCTGTGAAGTTGAAACAGACCGTTAAATATATTATTAAATGAAATAAATTCAGAGTTGAAATTTAAAATAGACGCCGATGTACATGAAAGGAACTCGAATAGTGAGTGCGACATCATTACGCTAAATGACTCGTGTCGGAAATCAGTGGGGCATCGAGAAGAGTTTACCTGGGGTGTCAAAGGTACGACTCCCACGTGATGTCAGTTTGTCAGATCATGGCGATATTTAGTCTCGACCTGGAACTTTTTTGATGTCGTTACCATGTTTTCTTAAAATAAGGAAGGACACGAATAGAAGACTGCATAAGAGCGTGTCTGGAATTATGGTTCAGCCATTTAAGAAGAGAAATAGGTTTCAATTGACTTTCCCATATGTCTTTAGGTGACGCAGATTTCGAATGATAACCAACCGATGATGTTCTCTCAGACGATTTTGAGTCTAAAGCAAACAATACAGCAAATAAGTGGTGCTAAATCATCTACGTGTTACCTTTTTAGTTCAGATTTTAAAAAAAAAGGACAACAAGAGATTGGCATCTACTTTATTTAAAGTGTAAGTCAACTGGGTAGCTCATACTTGGAGCGATATTGTAGGCATCACATGTACATGCGTAGTGTATGTGTATGTATATATATATATGTGTATCTGCGTTTGTGTATGTGTACGCGTAAGTTTTTGTGTGTGTGTGTGTGTGTGTGTGTGTGTATTTGATGAAGTTTCAAGTGAACAGACTAAACTTTCAGGAAAACTGTTAGAAATCTTCACAATTTTTTTTGTTTCAATCTTATAATTTTCTGAGAGCTCTTTTTCCTTCTGGAGATTAAGATGCATTAAGCTAAGTCAACATTTCAGATCACTAGTGAGAGAAAAACAGAATACATACAGAGGAAATCCCATTATAACTGGTCAGTATTAAAAGACAGGAAGCCCATGACTGGGTAAGACACCAAGCGGTGCCCGGGAACAACATTCGCATATATATCGAGCGAACAAAGGCTGAATGCAGCAGAAACTCTAACTCTCCAGTCACCAGACCATATATAATATTAACATGAAAGGAAAGAGCAACATTTTAATGACACATATTAATTGATCGATGCAAACATATTTAAACAAAACGAGTTAAATAAATAAAAATCATAATTATATGATATTTAAAATAGAAAAAGAATGAATATAAGTTTGCAAATATCATGGAACCTGTTACTATGTTCACTCACGTATGTGTAACAATGTATACAATCATGGAAAAATCATTGCACCACCTGGAATAATTCTGATTTTTATTGCTTATTTTTTGTTGAGATGTGATTGCGAGATGGCTAGCGCGGTGGTTAAGCATTTGATTTGTTTTTGATCGATCGCTTATTGAAGCTGACTTCCTTATTACACTCGAGTTGTGTCTTCCACAAGACATGGAGGGTGCTTAGTAGCGAGTAACTATGAAGATGGCAACAAGGCTTAATTGGCTTTATGAATGCATATTGTTACTTTGCTAGCACACTCAATACACGACCAGTATTCTGTTTGCTAACAAAGGTGATACGATAATTTTGGCCGCCAGTGTAGGCACTTAAGAAAATACTCTATAATCAGGAGGGACGTCCCGCTGAAGCCCGGCCGTAATCGTATCCAGTCTGGTTCAGTTTGAACATTCCCTACGTGCACAAAATAAACTTTTAAAGAAATATCAGTAGTAAAATTCTGGCTAAGCATCTAATTTCTCAATGCTTTTTCAAATGCCTTGCTTGCTGAACTACGACCTTGCCAAACGAGTTCCGTGGACTTCCTAGAATCGATCACGAAGCCTGATTTCTGCTTGTTAACGGCAGCCGTCGGTTTTTTGTGTGTGTGAATGGCGAAATCTTTCGGGCAGAATAATTGGTCCAAACTCTTCCAATCAGCGCGGTTTTATTCTCTGGGTGACCTTGCCCCGTTGTGTTGTGTGATCCGCGCCGAAACCGGAAACGGCAAAAAGCAATTCTTTTTCAATTTGTTGCTTGAGCAATGGGGAAGGAAACGGGGGGATTTCTGTGAATCAGTCGGTGGGAATTTTCATCCTTTTAAGAGTTCAGCTGACAGACGTTTCCCAAGATTAGCGAGTAAAGGAAGGTCAGACATAAAGTCGGGGTTAATTTGCATTGCTCGCGGAAAAACGTTTTTTTGGGGGGGCTGTGAGGAGGCGGGGCCCTTAACTCTTTTCATCGCAGTTAGCCGTTAAGAGGAAAACCGAGTTGGCGCCGAAAACTGCAAACGTGTCAGAATGTCAAGGATTAACGCGTTTCGGCGGGTCGTTATGACTCGTTTGATGTCGCTGTAGACAGAAGGGAGCGGCAGCTCAGTGTTAAGTTCGCGGTAGCCGATGTTTTCATTAATGACCTGGTCCGACTGCGGGGGTGGAAGGGGAACTGTTCCCACGTCGATGCTATTTTAAATTGTGCCATACCACTGCCACGGTCTTTAAATAGTCCAACGTACTGTTCGCCTGTTGTTTTGTTTTACGAAGCTTTTGTCCTCTCTTATTTCCATTAACGTTAAGGAGAAAGGTCTTGCCGGTTGCCGTCAGTCATTAGCTCCGCTCCCAGTTGACGATCCACCCTATAAACGCTGCAGGAACTGGATTGTCGAGCCGCTTGGGTGCGGGGGGGGGGGAGAGGAGGAAACGGAAGTCAGGGTGTCGTGAACGCGCCTGGAGCGGAGCCCTGACCAAAAGAGCCACAGAAACGACGAGCAATCGACAAGTTTACGTGGTATTTTATCCACGTGTCTTAGTTGTCCAAGACAGTAAATTCCAATCAGAGATACTCATTTTATTCCTTGTTGCACCTTCAAAAGCCGTGTTGGGGTACTCAGTTCTCCAGGATGGTGTCACTCTTACTTCCGCCAGGGGATCGCACCACATGACTTCAAGAGCAAATAAGGCTGCTAGCGTTGGTTTCGTTAATCCGTGGGTATTGAACATTATTCGGACCTGCTTTACATAGAGATCAGAGCCTTTAAGCAAGCCATTTTTACCATAACCGTCATCCTTGTTCTAAAAGGGTAATGTGGGAGGAAAGTATTGGACTGTCCGAAGGAAACTCATCTCAGCACAGAAGAAACCATGTAGTAGAGGAGGTTTGCTGAAGACAGCCAGTTCAACAGAAATGGAAGTCGATCGAACCCTTTCAATCACAGCCGGCCCGTTCGCTAGGCTTCCATTTCGGTCTGATCTTTGCTTCCTGTCTCGGAGTTTTCTGACCGTCAGTAATCTGTTTGTCGCGCTTTTTCGTGCCAGGAAAAAGACAGACCAAAAAAAAGGTAAACCAGCCCAGGTGTTCGAGATAACCTCTGCTATTAACTTATTAATATTTTACAAAGTAGGCGAGGGGGGAGAGTTCGCCAGCTGCCCAAAACGCATTGTCGAGCATCAGCATAATTCTGTGCCCATAACAACTGAAATTGTCACCCTTCTGCCGTCAGGGTACAAAGATCCAACCACGCTGACTGATCACCATGAAACGATCGGCGCAGAAACTAACCGAATTATTAACTCGCATCGGAAAAACGGTTTTGCCAGATTATTCCATCCGAAACCACTTTTTCTAAGAAATCAGATAAGTCTTCGTAACCACTCGTTAGACATTGACGGATGTGGGGGGCGAATGGATTTTAAAAAGCGTAACAAATCGGAGATCCTGTAGTCCTTTATAAAAGTTAGTCAAACAGTCGCAGTGGTCTCCCCTTAAAGTTTCGGATTGAGACATCTTGAGATTTGACAGTACTCGGCATCGTGAGGTTATTGGCATTCACATCGCTGCTGCACCAGTAGCTTTCGTCTCCTGACCGCTCGACAGGGCACTTAATGACAAACCAGCTTACACACAGAGGGCTCCAAGGTTGTGGAGGAGGTTTATCCGATCGGAGGGCATTCGTGAAACCTTTGGCGTAAACTTCAGCTGCCCCCGACCTGGTAGTGTACTTAATTATAACGAAGAGGTGGTAAAGTAACGCGCACATTCCCAGCCCCAAGTGTTCTCGGTAATTGTTTAATTCCAACATAATACGAAGCTGGCAATGGATTTGAAGCATTATCTTATATCATGGCATGGATTTTCTGTCCTCTTACGCGTCCAGCCCAAATTGAATGAGTCGACTGCTTTCTTCAATTTGTATGCACGACTTTTTTGCGTGCGCACCAGCCTGAGATTAATGGCGAAAATCCTTCGTTTATCCCTAATTTGAGCCGAAATTTATCGCCAATTTAGATCTTGCACGAGCATCAGTCATAAGAGTAGTAATCGTTAATTTTCTTGAACGAAAGAGCAATCAAAGGGAGCTAATTAGTGGTGTCAAAAGACAGCTTACCGGTCCCGCTAACAAGTGTGTTTGATATCACGATCGCGCGTAATCTTTCTGAATTACGTCCAGTTGTAGTGGACGACCGACGAAGGTTGACAATCCATCAAGGCCAAACACCCACCTAGAATATGTGCTGCATACTGGACCACGGGCTTCATCCCATTGGTCGATTTAACTGCATTGCATCGCGACATCAAAGCCGATTTGCCTGTAACTGTTACCCCACTGCCTATAGTTATAGAGGTGTGGTCACTAACTACATCAGTATAACTAGTTATAGAGGTGTGGTCACTAAATACATCAGTATAACTAGTTATAGAGGTGTGGTCACTAATTACATCAGTATAACTAGTTATAGAGGGTGGTCACTAAATACATCAGTATAACTAGTTATAGAGGTGTGGTCACTAATACATAACAACTATAACTAGTTATAGAGGTGTGGTCACTAACTACATCAGTATAACTAGTTATAGAGGTGTGGTCACTAACTACATCAGTATAACTAGTTATAGAGGTGTGGTCACTAACTACATCAGTATAACTAGTTATAGAGGTGTGGTCACTAAATACATCAGTATAACTAGTTATAGAGGTGTGGTCACTAAATACATCAGTATAACTAGTTATAGAGGTGTGGTCACTAACTACATAACTATAACTAGTTATAGAGGTGTGGTCACTAATTACATCAGTATAACTAGTTATAGAGGTGTGGTCACTAACTACATCAGTATAACTAGTTATAGAGGTGTGGTCACTAACTACATCAGTATAACTAGTTATAGAGGCGTGGTCACTAAATACATCAGTATAACTAGTTATAGAGGTGTGGTCACTAAATACATCAGTATAACTAGTTATAGAGGCGTGGTCACTAAATACATCAGTATAACTAGTTATAGAGGTGTGGTCACTAACTACATCAGTATAACTAGTTATAGAGGTGTGGTCACTAACTACATCAGTATAACTAGTTATAGAGGTGTGGTCACTAAATACATCAGTATAACTAGTTATAGAGGTGTGGTCACTAACTACATAAAACTATAACTAGTTATAGAGGTGTGGTCACTAATTACATCAGTATAACTAGTTATAGAGGTGTGGTCACTAACTACATCAGTATAACTAGTTATAGAGGTGTGGTCACTAACTACATCAGTATAACTAGTTATAGAGGCGTGGTCACTAAATACATCAGTATAACTAGTTATAGAGGTGTGGTCACTAAATACATCAGTATAACTAGTTATAGAGGTGTGGTCACTAGCTACGGCAGCCCGACGTGAGAGCGACCTCCCGGTTCGTTGGGGCCCCGGTGTCGGGTGGACCGGGCCGCTTGTCGACTCGACGAACGTCTCTCAATCACGAGTTCAGAAGTCCAACTCGCTCAACAACAACAACAACAACAACAGCAGCACCATTGACTGTCTTTAAGGAAAATATGCAATAAAAATTTGGAAAATAAGAAAACTGGGGAAAATCTATTAATTTTTCTTTGTATTTAAAACATATAAATATTTAGTTTAATTGTACATAAAGGTAAACGGTCTGTTAGAGAGGGAAGTTTATCTTAAAAGACTTATACGCCGTCTTTAATCAATCTACACGAGACGAAGTGTTTCTCGTCTCTCACTGACTGATGTAGCGGACCGAAGTCGATGTCATGTAGCATCTGCACGACACTGGCTGTTGTTCTTATCTCGAGGCTTGTAACGACAGCCTTTATGTTATTACGTCAACGTTGAGGCAATGCTGACGTTTGAATAATAAACCCAGCTTTCAAGGAACATATCAAGGATCATTCGGCCGCGTGGTTCTTCTTAAATCTTGATTCTTTAACAGGTGGAGCGGATTGGACCGGCTCCAGAGGAAGGCAGTGACCGGAGTCCTCACGAAGTCTGTGGACAACTTATCCGCAAAATGATTAATCGACAAATGTGGAAGAAAAAAGATGACGACTGATGATGGAAATTTGAGTTTTCACCTATGAACGAAGCGAAATCTGCGATCTTTAGTATTTTATTTTATAATTATTACGAATATCTGATAACAATCTTTTTTATGCTTCTCCTTCTTACAAGGATAATAAGTACTGAATATCTGCTAAACAAAACAACAACAAAAGGCAAATATGTGTCAAGAAGACGTCAGTAAGCATGAACTCGGCGCTGTTCGTCGTCTCAACGAACCCAAGACCGGTATTAGGGGTTTCTACAAGTTGGACTATAACCGTGACACGAGACGTGTCCTTTCTCCAGTAAAGGGTTTCTAGAAACCATTCTATTCCAGTAACAGCCGGTGTACGCTAAAGGAAGGCCAGTCTACATAGGTGCTCACGCTCCAATGCTTCTTGCAAGATGTCGCTGAAGTTTTTAGTTTATTTTAGACCTGAACACATACATACATTCTATTTATGAAATAATCCCGTTGATTAAACGGCGCATTATCTAAACACATAGGTTTATATGTTTACTATAATAAAAGAATTTCTAATTTTGGAAATATTGTTCAGACTGATGAAGCGCACACCGGTAAGATCGATGTATTCATATAGTAAAGATAACCACATTTTTACATGACATTTACTGATGAGACGGAGTTAACACGACATTTACCGGCAGATTAAAGACGAACCTTTGTCTAGTGAATGAATCCTTCAGCCGAGACGTTCTCATATTTCTTTGTCTTTACCTAGGACGCTTCAAGCGAATTAAGCACTGTTTTCGTCTGTCCACACGAACAGCTCCCCGACCGGGACGGAAACCCCGCCATTGTGAAGTTCAACTGAATCCGATGGATGGCAAGACAGACAGACCAGCGAGCCGCCTGTCTGCGCCGTCTAATTCGCAAATCGACATCATTGTTTCCACTTTTTGGGCATTCAAGCAACGGGTCAAAGGGCGACTCTTTACGTCCGGCTGAGTAAGCGATTTCAGAGGTGCATTGTGGGAGCCTGTGTAGGTTCGATCGAAACAGCGTCGAGCGCAATAAAATTTGCGTCTCCTTTGGTCGGGTGCTCACCAACGATCTCTCTTTCTTTGTACTTTGCGGCCGAAATGGCAAACGGTGGAGGGGGGTCCCCTTAGTTTGTGGCAGAAGAGAAATTCTTCCGGTGAAGGGACTTCCAGTCCAGCAGCTTCTGTTTATCTGAGGCGTTTTTAGGGGACATTATTAGGATTTCTTATTAAAAAAAAGCCGACAATTTTTCCAATCGAGCAGCAGCGATATTTGTCTCTGCCAGCGGTGTGAAGTATCCCGTCCTGCTGCTCTAGTGAGAACGGCAACAAGAAATGGTCTGGCGGAGATATTTCCTTACGGTATCTTTAACTGAACTCGAGATCTGCCGAGAATAAACTCCTGAGATTGTATACCATTTTACACTTTCGACTACAGGCATAAATGTTTTTTTTGTTTTTTTTTTGTCCTATCCAAAAATAACCAGAAAGGCAGAAAATACGGAATCCTTTGTTTCGGCGAAGAGAATACGTTTACCCCCCCCAAGTTTGGCTTAGGTAGCAAATATTAAAGATCAAAATATCTACTCTGTAGAACCGCACAGTAATCTGATGGAGTCTGTGTGTTTAGCAAGTTTCGACGTTGGTTTCTTAGTACACAGACTCGCGAGTGCATCCCTAGCCGCTTTAGTGTAGGCTTTACGCACGAATAGTGTCCGTGTTGACGAGGTTCATACTCGCTTTAGATATGGCGACCAAGTGTTAATTCGTGTTTATGACATGTTAATCATGCTAAATCACACAGATAATCCGCTTTAACTGTGGGCAGTCGGAGAGCATGCCACTGCCATTTAATAATTAGTGATAGTTTTCGCAACATTACCTTCAGTGCGCTGGTTAGGTACCCCGGATCACGAGGGCTACAATAAATCACACTGGTCTTTGTAAATTTAGCGTTTTGTGTGTGACGCACGTGCCGACCTCCTAACGCTCAGCATCTGTCAACTCAGATCTTCCCTATCCGTTAGACGATGGATGGCCCGGAAGATTAAACGATGCCTGCCGCTTTCTTGAAGCAATTTTTGCTCATGGATCCCTGCACCTGACATCGGAGTAAAAAAAGAAAACGAAATCTGAAAAAAAGCATCAACTGATGATAAATTGGGGAAAAGAAGTTTTTTTCCTAATTTTCATTCTTTAAAAAAGAAATTCGTGTACCATTTGTTCACTTAAATAAATGAGTGATGTTATTATTCATTAATACCTGGTTGTTGTTTTTTTTGCGAGTTAAATGTGTTTATAAAGTAAATTCGGATGCGGAAACCAGGGTTACTTTGTCATCTGTTTGGAGTCTGGTAATAATAATGGCAGAACTCGGGTCCAAACGTATTGAGCGTCACGGACACCGAATAATGGTAGAACTTGGGTCCAAACGTATTGAGCGTCACGGACACCGAATAATGGCAGAATTCGGGTCCAAACGTATCGAGCGCCACGGACACCGAATAATGGCAGAACTCGGGTCCAAACGTATCGAGCGCCACGGACACCGAATAATGGCAGAACTCGGGTCCAAACGTATCGAGCGCCACGGACACCGAATAATGGCAGAACTTGGGTCCAAACGTATCGAGCGCCACGGACACCGAATAATGGTAGAACTCGGGTCCAAACGTATTGAGCGTCACGGACACCGAATAATGGCAGAACTCGGGTCCAAACGTATCGAGCGCCACGGACACCGAATAATGGCAGAACTCGGGTCCAAACGTATCGAGCGCCACGGACACCGAATAATGGCAGAACTTGGGTCCAAACGTATCGAGCGCCACGGACACCGAATAATGGTAGAACTCGGGTCCAAACGTATTGAGCGTCACGGACACCGAATAATGGCAGAACTCGGGTCCAAACGTATCGAGCGCCACGGACACCGAATAATGGCAGAACTCGGGTCCAAACGTATCGAGCGCCACGGACACCGAATAATGGCAGAACTTGGGTCCAAACGTATCGAGCGCCACGGACACCGAATAATGGTAGAACTCGGGTCCAAACGTATTGAGCGTCACGGACACCGAATAATGGCAGAACTCGGGTCCAAACGTATCGAGCGCCACGGACACCGAATAATGGTAGAACTCGGGTCCAAACGTATCGAGCGCCACGGACACCGAATAATGGCAGAACTCGGGTCCAAACGTATCGAGCGCCACGGACACCGAATAATGGCAGAACTTGGGTCCAAACGTATCGAGCGCCACGGACACCGAATAATGGCAGAACTCGGGTCCAAACGTATCGAGCGCCACGGACACCGAATAATGGCAGAACTTGGGTCCAAACGTATCGAGCGCCACGGACACCGAATAATGGTAGAACTCGGTTCCAAACGTATGGAGCGTCACGGACACCGAATAATGGCAGAACTCGGGTCCAAACGTATCGAGCGCCACGGACACCGAATAATGGCAGAACTCGGGTCCAAACGTATCGAGCGCCACGGACACCGGATAATGGCAGAACTCAGGTCCAAACGTATCGAGCGCCACGGACACCGAATAATGGCAGAACTCGGGTCCAAACGTATCGAGCGCCACGGACACCGAATAATGGCAGAACTTGGGTCCAAACGTATCGAGCGCCACGGACACCGAATAATGGTAGAACTCGGTTCCAAACGTATGGAGCGTCACGGACACCGAATAATGGCAGAACTCGGGTCCAAACGTATCGAGCGCCACGGACACCGAATAATGGCAGAACTCGGGTCCAAACGTATCGAGCGCCACGGACACCGGATAATGGCAGAACTCAGGTCCAAACGTATCGAGCGCCACGGACACCGAATAATGGCAGAACTCGGGTCCAAACGTATCGAGCGCCACGGACACCGAATAATGGTAGCAAAGTTATAAAGAAAATACATGTTGAAGAACACGAAAAACGGCCACCAGTCTACGTAATAGCAATAAAAACCCAAATCGTTTCCCTTAAAAAAAAAGGCTCCGTTGTTCTTTAGTATTATATTATCTTTTTCTTTCTTACTAAACAGCACAGAATATAAAGCTGCGTGCAGTGACAGAAACACGTGCTTCGAGATCTTGATAATTTCACTTTTCAAAACTCAGAAATGTTTTCTTGGGTTCACCTCCCCTTGAACGCCTACAACCATTTACCAAATGTCGTAATTACCATTATTGCACGAACTTAGCTATATCCCCCTTCACTATGATATTCCAATAAGTCATATTATAGACTCCAGACCATTCGTGTTACGTACGTGCCAGTTGATCTTCCTGAAAAGTGCTAAAACACTGCTCTGCTTTCAATTAGTCATGTGCCCAGTACTGGCAGATGATATGAGTACTCGTGGCTATATGTAGCATGTCATGTTGGTATACTCTTGTAGAGATGGCAATGATTTTATGCAAAGAACAGAGGCTTTCAAGGAAATTAAAAGAATGAAAAATTTCTGCTCTCTCTCATGTTTCAGAAGATGTTTGGGTTTATTTGCTCGATTTCCTCCATAAATATATAAATAGATTCCATTTTATTGTTGTTTTAAACTTTGCTTTATATCTGGTGGAATCATCGAAGACACTTGTCTGTCACTTCATCCGCGTTCCCGAACCTATCAAGAAAATCGATACGTCAGCAAGAGGCTCTGGAGGAAGGTATTGGAATCTTTTCGTTACCTTCTGCCTCTGCGAACCTCCGCCCTGACTTCGAGCACGTCTCATAGCAGTGGGAGGTGCCATCACGTTGACTACCAGCAAGCAGCTAGCCGAGGTATGGTCGGGGTCTCTTGAGCAGTGGTCAGAGTATGAGCCAGTCGGTCGGTACCCTACCAGAACTCCTCCTGTTTAGTTGTAAGCGAAAGAGCGATAAAAATCGGTACAGGGTGAAGTCGCCAAACCCTAGTGGGAGCCGAACTCTCAGGCCATCCGTCGCCTCGCCTACTAACAGTATACGCCAGTAGTGTCCACGAGCATTCTCTGGCTAGTATGTGGTTTTAAGTAACCAGATTAGTACGAGTGTTTTTCTGTTAAATATCAGTTAACGGGTCACTGTTGTTTCTAAATATAGAATATATGTTGCATCTAATCTGTGGAATTGCCCATCCTGTGAATGGAACATTTTATCTGCCAAATTCATGGAATGAGTGAAACTGCAAGTCACTCTTTTTCTACTTCTTGAAATAAACAACGTTGTTCGTGAAGGTTGGAATTTAACTCCCGTAAACAACATTCCATGTGGTTCACATAGAGGTAAATTAATAGAGTAATTAGTTAACGATTAGCAGATCCTGTTTAGAGAGAAGGCATTTACTGTCTGATTCTTATTGGTTACTGTATCACTAGCAGTAAGAGAGACGTTATATCCTTCTGTCTGCCTCTGTCGAGTTCGTGTTAACAGCGTTATTGGTGTTTTCAGGTGGGACAAAGCTTCCAAAGTCTTCCAAGGGAAAATTGCCACGTTCTGAAAATCTATTCACTAGAATCTTTTGGTGATGTCGATAAAGTAGCTAAGAACAATGAAAGGTTGAACATCATGCCGCTTGTTGAGACTGTTCATGATAGGGAAAATAAAACCCACAAAAATGTTCATGATCAGTAGGCCAGCATCCATACCATGGTCCATTATCCGAGTGGAACAAGAGAATATTGAAATGAAGCTCAAGCACGATGCCTGGATGAGAACCAACGGTAATGCTATGGTGCTTGGTATACTCAACGGTCCATGAACGTGAGACAGTAAAAACGAAGCAATCTTGGAGTGGTAATAAATCTCAGCGTTGGCTGACTTTCATCTCACAAGCTGAATTCCTCATCTATCTTAGTAGAAGTGTTATGGAAGAGGAGCTAGTGAACATGCTGAAAAAGGTTCCTTCTACCCCATCCAGTGTTTTTACTTCTAACAAAAACTCTACCAGTAAACCGCCAAATATTACATGCCCAGAATGTGCGTCGCAGACAGGGTTTCACAAGACGTCCTTGTGGAAGACCCTACCTCACCAATCAGGGGCTGGTGTCTGAAGGCTGAGTTACGAAGCAGCAGTGCACACGGCTAGTTACAAGACGCGTGCATATGCAGACAGTGGTTAATTAGCGAACTACATGCATTGTGGTAATGGTTAATACATTGTATATCAGTTTCTGAAGAGTGTAATTACGCCGTACTACTTTTCTTTAATGGCACCTGTCTGTAAGTAAACTTGTCCACTGCAGTCTGTGTGTGCAGGTGATTAGGTTAGGCTCTATTTACCTGTAGTTGTATCTCCACGATAAAATTGCAGTAATAACCTGAGCAAGACGATATTGGTATATTCCTCATGAAATCAGCTGTACGATTATTTATAGTCGCCGTAACTATTGCAGGCGATGTTGCGTGACCCTTCAACCCTATGTCGACCTAAAGCTTAAGTCGTGTAACATTTCTATTCCTTTCTCCAAGACTCACCGTTGTCAGGTGATAAAAAATTTGCATAACAATGGTCAAAATCAGGTATAAAATCTGTCATAGTTGTTCACATAATGCAAGGACAATCATACAAGAATAGTCGTAAGTCTCCTTCAAGAGAAAAAAATAATGTTTAACGCCTTCCATGGTCTGACCTCTCCCCTTCTCGATCTAAACTCCCATAGAATGTCCCAGCCGTCTAGTCCTTAGTGGACCAGCGACCACGTGCTCCTGGCACCAATCCGGAACTGCATCAAATGCACCGGCTCGAGTCTGTATCAGACGTCTGGCGAACAGTATTCCGCTAGCACCAGATAGATGTACGTACGCACGTTATTTGTCCATTGTGAAGCACTGCATTGACAGCTGCGTTGTAGCCTTCACGTGCCACGGATTAGAAGCATAAGTAGACCTACTGATTAGGTAGTCTCGTAAAACAGGTTCATTCTTCGCCACAATCAGCGCGCATCTCCTTCGTTAGAAAGACCGCCGCTGTTCTGCAATGACGCCATCTGACGGTTGCCATCCGAACGGCGATGCTGTCAAAACCAGGATGCTATCAGAATATTTTAACTGCTTGTTGTTGTTTCAGGTCCGGGGCTGGCTCGCATAAAGACCGATATGTCATGTCCCCTTTATCTCTTTCTTGTAAGGTATTTCTCACTCACGCTCCTTCACGCTTCATTGCCTTCAAATACACTTTTCACTCGAACAAAGACAGGAGGTGTGATCTTCCCCAGCGGAAAGTGTGTCTAAGCGAACACCGCAACCTGGCGGCCATTTTTCTTCTTCTTCCTTTTGAGAACCGTGTCATGTTTCAAACCGAGCAGACAGGTAGAAAACAGGTTACCTGTAAAACTTGCCTAATCAGCCATAGCGTTTTTATGGGTTCTGGTGTTTCTATACCGCGACAGATATATTACCTGGTTACTATACATTTTTCTAGTTCTCTTGCCTCATTTACTCTGCGAGTTAAAGACGGACAACAAGCAAACCTCGTCGCCAAACAAAACGTTTTGCGTTTAATTTACGCCATAACAGATCTATTGTTTGCTCGCTGAAAGAGTTTTGGATAACAATGACGTTCTGTCCCTTCGGCTTCAGAAATAAAGCCAAGATTTGGAACTGGGTCACGAGCTGACATAGGATGGCCGGGGCTTCTCGTAAAAAACTCTACGCGTCTAAACTGTTTCCTTCTCGATTTTCTCGAACAATGTTATCTCTCGTAATCAGCTTTAATAGCTCACAGGTTTTGTAAAACGTGTGTACCGCGTGTTTTTTCTTTTTTTTTCTCGTGAGACATCGAATATTCAATTATTTTTCATAAAGGAAATAAACAATTCTTAGACAAGGTGAGACAGTTTAGAATATACTCGAGGTTCTGGCGAGGCGTCTTTGTGACGACAGGGCTGTAATTTCGACCAGGTGTTAACTGAAGGTAGGACGGAAAACGTATTATAAGTTGTTGCCCCCCCCTTTTTTTTAAATTCTAGAGTCTTGTTGGTGTTTGGGGTTTTCGAAGCATCTTCACTTAGGTACCGAAATATCAGGACTTTTATTAGTTCCTCGTTTAGAAATAAACATTTTTGCAAGCTACTGCAACAGGCTTAGTGCGTCGCAGTCTTGGGGCTTGGGAAGGATGAAGGGAATGGATTTGAAAATCCCCTGTCCATTACAGTCGAAGGAGAACCGATTGTACTACACTACAGACCATTGATGTGATATCACTCCATAAACCTTTACGTCGTTGATGCAGTCTGTTGTTACTCAGTGGCCAATGAAATCAGTGGTAAAAATAAAACATTTAGTAATAAGAGCAGCGATTTAAATCAGAGGAAGGACACTGCGATCGGTTAGTAAAGGTGTAAATAAAATATACAGGGTACCGCTCTGTCCAAAGGAACGGTATTGTTTTCAAGATAGCTTGTTGTTGTTACCTGGAGATGTGTAGGTGCATTCTCTCTCTGAGGCGTACTCTAGGAACTAAGCTTGGGTCGACTTGTGTAAGATAGGTAATACGAGTTTGCTCCACCATAAAGCAGAGAAGTAATCGCGCTCGATCGCCATTCATTTTCATCAGACCATGCGACACTTCCTTTGTTAGAGTTTTATTTCTGCAGACAGAGTTGCGACTTGCGAGTTTAAAGGCCGTGTTCCTGCAACACGCGATAACTGACGGGGTATTAACTCAGCGCGTAGAGCTCTGGCTGTCCCTGGCAGCAGAACGAACGGGCTTACACTATATTTGAACTGGCTGCTTGCTACTTTTTTTTTTCTTTTCTAGGGTGGGTTTAATTCCCGCTTTCCTAAGCGAAGCGAACCCATAAAGGAGACTGGTATATCCAAACTGGAATATCGAAAACCCTGTTATTACGATCGACGTGTGCCGCGCCTGCGTACAAGCGGGCCAAATACAGTTGTCCCCCCCCGGTATTCGCGGGGGTTACGTCCCTTGAGCACCCGCGAAGAGTGAAAAACCGCGAATATTGGACGTGGTCCACATAAATGCCTATAAACGTCAAAATATAACGTGAAATATAATAAAAAAATATAAGTAAATATATAATAATAATTTAATAAAAATACAACTCAGCGAAACACTCGAGATAGCTACACGCAGTAAACTGGGATGATGCGGGGCTGCTGGGCTGCATCTGCCCGAGACAGCGCCTCGTGGGCAGCAGCCAATCAGCAGCGAGGAGAAACGAATAACGCTCTCGGATTGGCTACTTTCAAACCTCCAGCCAATAGCATTTATTTTATATTCATATTTTGCCGAATTTACGTTAGTATTTATATTACAAAATTAGTAAATTATTATATTGTTATTAATAATTTAGCGTTAAAAAGCGTGAAAAAATATATATCGCCACGAAAAAAGCCATAAAAATGGCGGAAGATATTTGCGATTCCGCGAATATGCGGGGGTTTCCACGAACAATTATTAGTTAGGTTCTAAGGGAAATTCCGCGAATAACCGGGGCCGCGATTACGTGGGGGTCGACTGTACCACCAAATTCACTGAAAGACAGAGGCAGCCAGAGCTCCTCTAATTGGTATTTTGGAAACCCGATGTACTTGCAAAAAGCCCACCGGAAAGAGCTGGCACAGAATATTGAAAGTAACCGCGCTGCTGCCTGAGACGCGAATCCCAGCGCGTTTTCCATCAGTAACCGAGTCGCTGCCACCGGGGTTCACCCACAAAGTAACATTACTCGCTGATTTATACCGTCGGACGCTGTATTACAGGCCCTGGTGCAGCCTCGTGACGTTAGGAGGTTAACCGTTTGTCGTAGGTCGAATCAATAATGAATTAATAAATATTTCTCATTCTAGAGATGCCAACAAGCAGAGTGCGTCCTGCCGAGATAGGTAAAGGAGCACCGCCTATTTTACCTTGTTCCCATGGTTGTGGGTGGGGGCCATCTCGATTACTGAACAAATCAGATAGCGAAGTAAATCGTTAAAAACCGACTCTTCATCAGATGCAGACGTTTTGCTCGGTGGTTGGGTTAAAAAAACCAAGAAATAGCGATGTGTTGACAACGACAAAAACAGGAGCAGAAACTAATCAACGGCAGCAAAAATAATCTTACTTTATTTCCGACGTTTTCCAGACTGCTGCGGTAAAACATCTGAAAATCAAACAGACGTTGGTTTGAACCCAGCTCAACCGCAGAAACTCGGTCACTTCAGCCTACTAACTACCGTTCCTTCTCTTACACGTTACTTGGTACCGTTGTCATTAAACCGTTCAATTTAGTAAAAAAATAAAAATTTCAGACTTCTATGCGTTTTTGATATTGATATTTTGAACTGAATGCATCCATAGCAATGGGCAGTTTACCTAAACCAGGGAGTTTGTTCTTTGGATTAACCAATCCACTTGGCAATGGAGCACTGCGCAGTCACTCGAAGTCTGACCTAAGTCGCGATTGGTTAATTAGTTGCGCAACGACGCAGGCTGAGCGCATGCGCGGTAAGATGATTTACCTATAATATCCTGACACTTCGACCAGCACCGATTGGAATTCAGAGCCGTTCACGAAGAGGTTATCTTTTATAAGTCAGCTGTCAAACCTCGTTCTGATCAATAGTTGTAGCCGTGAGAACATCGCATGTAGAGTCGTTTCGTTGGTTTGCCTATTGTCGTCGTTGTTTATCGGGTTCGTTGTGGGTGTTTCTAAAACTTGGAACCAGCCCAGACGACTCGGGATCGACTTTCCGGCAGACTGCCACCGCGTCTCCGAGGATGGAAGCAATACCGCCGACCATCACCTTTGCCGGGTAGGGTAGCTAGCCCTGCAATCAAAACGGCTCCACGCAGAGAACGGGCCGGCGTGTCTTTTGTTAAGCACACTTGCGAACCCCAACAACGCAACGAAACGCGACCCTCTTCGCCAGTAACAGTAAATATCTACCGGCAAGAGACAGCAGCCAGTTCACATTAAAGCCAAGGAGAAACAGACTCGGGTCCGGCGACCGTCGGTCGTCCGGTGCTCGCGATCTTATAAGTCGGTGCTAAACATTTCCTTTTCTACTGCTTCGAGACTACGTTAATTTCTACCATTTACACGCCTTCTCTTGTACAGGCGCAGCACCGGGTGCAACAATAAACTAATAACGCATTCGGCACCTACGACGATGCCTAAGCCAGTCAGCCAGATCACAGTACGTACGTAGTGACAACCACCGGCTGAAGGGCGCTTCATGGCGGAATACCGCCCAGGAGGGGTCTCACTCGGTGAATCTTTCCTCTCAATTCTAATTGCCCGTGATGCGAGTGTTACGATTCTTCATCTCTCCCCTTATGTTGGATAAAGCAGGGTAAATCATCCTAGAACGGAGGAGAGAGGGGAAATAGCACGTTGGGTTTATCATACGAATCCTGTTATCAAAAAAAAATAAAAAGATACAGATTAATTTTATAAACCTGCTTAGCGGGGCTACCGTGATCAGCCGTAAAACTTGCATTTTAATTCAGTTTAAAGACTTAAGTGTATATACTTATTCGGTGAAACAAAAGTGGCTGTTAAAGCGACTGTATCTAAACAATGGTATTTCTCTCGGTAAGAAACTTGATAGTATTCCGAACTTCACTCGACCATTTAGATCAGGTCCTGGAATGGGACTGCACAGCAAAGAAGAGTGGAAGTCTCACCTGGAAGGTCTCTGTTTAGCTGCAGTAGGAAATCGGAGTTTCCGAGAAAAGCTCACCGACGTAGAGAACAGCAAAATGAAACAATGTCGTGTTTTGCCCGCCAGAGCGGGTAAAGCCTAAAGGGCATCGACCTCGGACCCTCAGCCACGGCAGGCACTCTCAGTTGAAATGGAAGAAGAAAAAACGAGTTAATCTTTACCAGTGCCCGTGATAAAACGTTAACCCTTTAGACCAGATACTTCATCGTGGACTCCTCTGGACCGCGTTTTGATCCACGTTGCGTTGTTTATGATTAGACCAATGGAATAGTGTTTCTTTGTGGCGGTCTTTCGGTTTCTTCTCAATTCTACGCTGAAGGTGACGTGTCTGCGATGATGATCCAGAATGCTTTCCGTGGCAACCACCTGAGGTCAAATAGACTTCACCCGAACAGGGTCGGGTCAGCAGAGCGAGCGAGCGCCCAAACATGACCGCCCACGATAACTGCGGGGAGTCGCTACTAAACCCCTCTCCGTGGCTAGACACGGGATGGCAGAGGAGAAATAGACCCCTAAAAATATTATTTTGCACATAAAACACATCGGTTCACAAAACACGTAAAACGGAAACCCCTACAAAGGAACCGGGTTTCCACGTGTTAATTCGCGAGACACGCGCCTATTCTTGACAATCGTATGAATCATCGTTGGCATCTCACGAACAATTCAAGCCGTTTTCTTGAATTACGGGGAAGACAAATATCTCGTTTTAATTTACTTGCATTTGCTTTTCCTTTTAAAACAATTTCGAAAACGGAATGGTGGGATGTCAGAGTAAATTGTCTGGAGGGCCCCGAGGAGGTAGAGCAAACACGTCAAAGGGAGCGTCATGTAGGTTCCGGTCGGGCGAAATAAATGCCCGAGTCCGGTTTTCGAAAAGTTGTAGATGAATGATTTCGAGAAAAACCAGAAGAAAAAGGAAATAAAATGGAGAAATCGATAACAAAGGCAAAATGAATTTCGTCATTCGGAAAAGCAAATATTTGATGGTAGTAGACGATAAGCGTCGGCAGAAAATCCCATTTTATAGATGAGCGGGTATGAAGAAGAAGGAGGAGAAGAAGAACCCGAATAAGCACCTCGGACTCCGTTTCTTCTGTCTGGTTAATCGATACATTTCGCTGTTTGTGTGAATGTATCAGACACCTCGTCATGACGTTGTTCGTCGTATGACAAAAATCAAGGATAGACTCCGGTGTGGATGTCTGCTTACAATCTTTCCGAGCGCCGACGGTATAAAAACCGATTATATTCATAAGAAACCGAGCGCTGGAAATAATGGAATAAATCAGGGTAATTTTCCGAGTTACAGGAGATGTCTTGAGGGTCTTCTCCATTCTTTTTGATTCGGTAACACGTTCGTCTCAGGCACCCTTCTTCAGGTCGGACTCGGGCGCGGGTTTTCTGAGATCGACACCGGGCGACCACAAACTCTTTCAGAGAAAGTGGTTCTCCAAGAATGCCCTTCTTAGTAAATATTTAAACCAAGCGAATTATTAATTAATACGATTATAGGCTAACGCGAGGTTGTATACTAACCGAGGGTAATGCATATAGTTAGCAAGTTACTGTTTCCAAGTATCTCCAGACAGTACTTAGCTAAACAATCAGTCGTCTAGATCTCTGTACCAACAGGTGCGTGCGTGAGTGAATGAGTGCCCGTGTCTTCGTGTATATGTGCAGTTGTATGTGTGTAATGTGTGCGGGTCAGGGTTATTATCCAAGCGACATTACTAACATTTTTACTTGTTTTTTGATCGCCTTACGTTTTTTGAGTCGTTTAGCGAATAACTTTTAATTCGAAATTCTTAAGAATAAACGATAATACATTTTGAAATTAGTTAGCTTATTTTATATTATTTTTTATAAAGTTTTATATTTTTAATTTGTGGAGACCTTAAAAACGACCCCGATAAAGTTTCAGGTGTTCAGATGCAGCCGGGTAACATTGGGTATGAACCATTTTTGGAACACACAAATCCTTTATAATCAATCTTAAAGCGGTAGTAGCTTCAGACCTTTTTAAAATGTATTTTTAAAGTGCGTATAACTTATAATTACTGTATTTATCTGAGACTCTCTGGGTTACAGCATGACGGCCACTATTTCCGGTGAAGTGAAAGTAGCACTGGTCATGAACTGTCCGTCCGTCTGTCCACCTGTATTTTCTCAGCAGGACGACTAATGCCCCAAACAGGACAGACCCTGGAGGTAACCTCTGAGTACTCTGATCAAATACTAAAAACTCTGCATTAATTTTTTTTTTTTTATTCACGCTAATATATATATATATATGTGGTTTTTAAACAAACGTTTCGGGCCAACCTAGTCAAGACGGATACTTCAGGATATCATTACGTCAAGTTCGTCACGCATACGCTGCTTCTTAACGTGCGCCGGTATTTATTGGGAAAGACGTTAGAAAGGAAAGTGGACCCAAAGACTAACGAAAAACAACAAGTTTTCAAAATGAACTATGAAGATAACGAATTCTTACTGCATGACAATTAAGATTGGCATATGACACGCGCAAACAGGTGCGTGATTATTATTATCTTTATGGTTTTAGACCAGTAGATTTGAAGATGGAGGTAGGAGCAGGCTGCTGAAAGAAGACAGGGATGCCATGCATTCTTCTAATCCCAAATCAAATCTTTTCCATATGAGATAAGAGTTTCCATGTTTCTTCAGCTAATCAATAAGTAGATGCATAAGAACAGCGGGCTTTTCTGCGTATTATCTCTATCATCAATCTAATTGCCATTTCCCAGACGAAGAGTTTCTAATGGCTTTTACTGAGCTTACGGATCACCAAGTCGCATTGATGCCAAGCAGCTCTCATCAAAAGATTAGTACAGCACGCTACTTAACTCGGCGCGAGGCCGAAAATGTCAGCCTGCACTGAAATGATTTAAACTGGCGAGGTCTCCAATACACTCGCCGCCGAAGACCGCCGCGTCTTACTTTGGGCGGGTTCGCGCTCTCTGGGGATAATTGGTCTCACTACCGGCTGTCGTCGTTGGTCCTCTGTTTGGGAGCCCGAGAGACCTCGCGGGCGTGATACGGGTCACCCATTTGTCTCCGAGCATGTGCGCGCGCCCGTCCGTCTTTCCTTCCCCTTTTCTGTTCGCGTGTGTGCGTCTCCCGCTTCTTGTCCCCCCCAACCCCATCCCTGGGCTTATCTCTCTTCTCCCTCAGCGGCGGACGTAACTGTGCCATATAATGAGCACCCGCGACTGATGGTGAAAGCTCGTCTACGGTTACATTATCACGTCCGAACGGGTTGTTAAAAAATTAATATCGCGCGAAACCATCAGTAAACACACTGGCGCCGACTGTCGGACTTGCTGTCTTCTGGGGTCACCAAACTCTGTATATCAATTTTTACTTTAGGAAAAGATACTAGAATCATTTTTTTTTTTTAAATATATCGTTCCAACATTAACTGATTTGAAACCTTAGATCACAACGATATTATGCATATGTTAAGGATGGCTAGGGAATATGCTTATTTAAATGTAATTTTTCCTTAGAACTTTTTTAGTCGGCGATTTATGGTAAATTAGCGATATTATCATTAATATCCAAAGTAGTTAGAATCTGTTCGATGAGACCAGTGGCCCACTTAATTATGACGTCAGATCCGATCCTTCCCATTTCAGAAAGCCTGCAATCAGACTTCCACGACTTTGGTAATAATATTTCTAATTCTTTTTTAAAAATAATATTTTAATATATTTTTAGAATCTCTTAATAAGATATGGCATGCCAACGATGGAAGTGATATATAGTTGTCCCCTGGTATTCGCGGGGGTTACGTCCCTTGAGCACCCGCGAAGAGTGAAAAACCGCGAATATTGGACGTGGTCCACATAAATGCCTATAAACGTCAAAATATAACGTAAAATATAATAAAAAATATAAGTAAATATATAATAATAATTTAATAAAAATACAACACTCAGCGAAACACTCGAGATAGCCACACGAGGTAAATGGGATGATGCGGGGCTGCTGGGCTACATCTGCCCGAGACAGTGCCTCGTGGGCAGCAGCCAATCAGCAGCGAGGAGAAATGAATGACGCTCTCTGATTGGCTACTTTCAAACCTCCAGCCAATAGCGTTTATTTTATATTCATATTTTGCCGAATTTACGTTAGTATTTATATTACAAAATTAGTAAATTATATTTATTAATAGTTTATAGTTAAAAAGCGTGAAAAAATATATATTGCCATGGAAAAAGGCATTAAAAAATCGCGGAAGATATTTGCGATTCCGCGAATATGCGGAGGTTTCCACGGACAATTATTAGTCAGGTTCTAAGGGAAATTCCGCGAATAACCGGGGCCGCGATTACGCGGGGGTCGACTGTAGTTCCTTTTTAATGATAGTATGCTGTGGACGCAGTTATAATATCCTCTGGAAAGCGTATCGTTGACATCATATTACGTGTTTAATAAGGGGCTGATCCGTAACAACAACATTAGCCAGCCTAGAGACACTTTAAAAGTGGATTTCAGAGTTCCTTCAAAAGAGGGACTTCCGCGGCATTGTAACGGTTTAGAAAAAATTTCGAACGAGTTCCCCCGACTCGCTACTTTCTGGTCCCCATTCGTGACACCTCCAGCAGTTTTCATTACCATCGAACCATGAGGCAAATGTGGCAAGAAAGAATCCAACGTTGCTGCTGATCCCTTTCACTGTGCCTCAAGAAATCGTTCTCAGGGCTAGAGAAAAAAAAAACATTTTTATTCTTTAAGCTTTAATTAAATTCCTTACGTAAGATCTGTAGCACGTGATCGTTTATTATTATCTGGCGTAGATTCGAATTTGCTAAAATATTTTGCTAATCCTTACCTTGCTTAGTAGCAACGAGTATTTGCTTTGTTTTTTTTAAATCAATAAAACAAAAAAATATAAAATTTATATTAAAATAATTATATGTCGTAAGTTTGGCTAAAGACTCCTAATTAATAAATTAATTCCATTTCGATTTTTTATTTTAAACTTGAAAAAAAATAATCGATAGGATAGCGGAGTTATCTTAAACCGTCCTGTATTTAGCAGTTATTGGGTGTAATTTCTTATCCGAGGCGAATGTCTATTAGATCGCTATATCCGATCCGAACGTCTATTAGATCGCTATATCCGATCCGAACGTCATTAAGTAGGTTCGACTTTAGTACGTAACTCGCCTTATATCCTACTGATGGTTCGTCTGTCTGAAACAGGAACAGGCAGAGAGAATCAGACCGGAGTAATCGGCCGGTAAAAGAACCTATTGTTTATCAGGTGGCGAACTGCGGCAGCGGTGACTCGGCTGCTGATGTTGGAAAAGATGGAATAAATCCTCAGCGACAGCGGACTCGTGCTTGTTGTAAACTCGCCACCACAAGAGCGGAGATGTCTGAAGCGATGAGGAGGATAAACGGCGAAAGATATTAAAACAGGCATTTATTGAAGCTACAGTATTAATTACAAAATCGAGAGTTAAGATGCGCATTTATTAGTTCTCCATGATGCACTACCAGAAACAGTTTAAAAAACTTTTAAAAATTCCATTACTGAATAGAACCGGATAATAAGTGTAGCAATATCCGCACATATTTTCTTTTTTAAAGCAGTAAACGAACCTTCCCCAATCCGTGCGAACAAAGGCTTTTTAGCTACTGTTGTTAGGAGGAGATCCGAGACTTTTTATGTGTAGTGTAATAACTGAAACTTAAAGAGACACAAAATGAAACGAAATAATTCGGCAAAGCAAATTTATTTAATCTAAAAATATCCACAATTCAAAAAGAAAGAAAAGTTATATATATTTGAAGCTACAGTACCAGCTGGTAAATGATTAAGGTCAAAATAGATCGCAGGGGCCTAAGATAAAAATCACTTGAACGAACCATATTTTTGCCTCAAGCCAACAGTGGTTGAGTTGTCCAGATCTATTTAGTTATTAATCAACTGTTTACCAAAATTTATGCTTAATTACACTGGACAACAAAATGAAACTTTTTGTCTGCCACCGAGCAAAATGTGGGTGATCTTAGCTAAATTTTTGGTGCTGATTTCAAATCTGGAGTCAGAATTTGGCTAGGACGTCAGGATTTTGAGATATGCATAAGAAGGAACTTCACCACTAACAACACTATATATATTATGACTTAATGTTATATGAACTATATAAAACTTGAACAATATTTGGTATTCAAATGTTTAATGTGAAAAATATTTGCTATGCTCAGACAACAGATCCATGAGAAAGACTGATAAAATCAGTATGGAAGATATGGAACGCATTAACTTACATAGTAGGTACATTCCAAATGCTCAAAAATGTTTCAGACACTTGTTCTTGCGCTTGTGAGGTATCAGTCTCCCTTTGGAGGAACCAATAGTAATCACCCATCATGTTGGGACTGAATTTCACCTGATATCTACTTTGCATCACCTTTATGTCTTGGTAGAACCTTTCACCATGCTCATCACTGGCATCTCCTTGATTGGTTGGAAAAAATAAAGATGCATCTTTAGAGACATCCTGGCCACAGTTCGCTGATACGCCATTAGTATGTTTTCCACATACTCAGCATAGTGCTCAGCTCTATTTGCCAAGAAAGTTCTGTACAATTAAAATAAATGCTTCCTATGCTGCATACTCCAGTGGGTTCAGATTATTTTCGAACCCGTCATCATACATGAGTTCTTGAATTTCGGGCCCCATAATAATTCCTTTGAGTTTAGCTTCACTTTTGTCAGCACCAAACTTCTCGCTTAGGTACTTGAAGCCATCACCATCTTTATCCATGGCTTTGACAAAGTTTTTCATAAGGCTGAGTTTGATATGAAGTGGCGGAAGGTAGACAGTCTGAGGGTCTACCAATGGCATATGTTGCACATTGTACCTACAAACTATAGGTTCCTATCACTTAGGCCAGTCTCTTCGGGGGTAAAGGCTGGACGGTTGTTCCAAAGACACAAGAAACACGTGTTTTGTGTACCCTAGCTGCAATCCGAGGAGAGAAATGAGTTTGAGATCACTACAAATTTTCCATTTATCGCCCGAATAACTCGTCACTTTCAAACGGAGTTCCATCGACTCGTATGTTTCTTTCGAGTCAACTGCATGAGCTATAGGAACCGAAGGTTTTTTTTACCCATGATGTAACAGCACAACTTTAAGGCTTAATATGCTAGAGTCTATGAATAACCTCCATTCATCAGTCACATGTTTATATTCAGTTCACTCATGAGGCCGTTTACATCAATACAGAAACAAACACCATTTTCTATTCAAAAAAAGCAGCCAGGTTTGTGTGACGATCACGGAAATGGGAAATGTTCGTACCTTTTCGTAAATGATTCCATTCCTTCAGTCTAGAGCCTAACACTTCAGCCTTCTCCTTTGACAGTGATAAATCTCTCGCCAGATCATTGAGCTCTTCTTGATTTAGCAAGTGCGACTTTTCTTCATCCAATGCAGGATCATATGGCTCATCCATAGCAGTATCCTCGCACTCGAAATCTGAACCTTTATCACTTTCTAGGGCAGGAGCTGCTGGAGGAAGGGGAACATGATTTTCCATGTCATGGGGAACTGGTTTAAAGGCAGAAGGACAATGGGGATATACAATTTTCGCCATAACTAAAAAAGGTGACGTCCTAGAGAAAAGCGGTTTTCAGGTTTGAAATCAGCGTGCGAAATGCTACGAAGTGAGCGAGGTAGTGTTCCGCTGGCACATTCATTGTTTTCCAGTGTTATAGATCAGGTTATACCATGAAATCAGTAAACGGATAAAATATGAGCCTTAAAACACCAAACTAAACTGACCTCAGGTTTAGTTTTAGCGCCCCCTGTCGGCAAACATTTCCGGAGAAGAATGCTAACTCTGTTGAACTGAATCCGAAAGTCTTCAGGAAGACAACACCTGGGTGGGGGGAGGGGTTGCGCGTGCCGAAGCTCGGACTAACTGCGGTGTCAAGGTGAAACATTACAAGTGTCAACCTTTAATGTGGGCAGGTTGAACAGCCCAAATACGAACGAGACTTTTCTTAAGTTAGGTTCAGAGATAATAGTGTTTAACTTGCCTTTGTTGGCTTCGAATGAATTAACAGGACGCATATTCTATAGTGTAGCGAACTCTGTAACTTTCTGATCCACACGTTTCTACCACTGAACATATCCGGGTATTTTCATTAAATAACCCGATATTTAAATTTTGAAAACCGTTTTACAGATACCGGTTTTTAGTGTCTGACTTGGTTTCCTCCGCTCTCTTGTGCCGCCCTGTGTGGGTTTATTTCGCTTACACCGATTTCCTTTTATCTCTTAAATGTAGCACAGTATTTAGCTTCTAACGCCGACGCGGGGCGATCTCTCCATCTCCGACCGGAGCGCCACCTGCCCCCGCCCCACACACACACACACCCAGGCGCCTGGGGGAACTAACATCGATGGGCTCGGCGAAAGCCCGTCTACTGCCAGCCTAACATTAGGTAAGATTCCAGTTTAAAACGACAACAAATAAATATGAGTGATTTTAAATGCTGAAGAGAAAGACGTCAACAGCCTCGATGGTGCAGTGGAAAGCTCGTTTGATTAGTAACAGCCGTTTCACGGGGCTGAGATCGAACCTGCAGCTCCGGCAGGCAGACATCGGAAGCCATCTTTTGTCAACGAGCAAAACCCCAAGTAACCTGAGACCGGAAATGTTCGCCGATAGGCTGATGATTCTGTAACAATAGAGGGAGTGTCGAGTACCTTAATTACGCGTCAATTCGTGTCGGAGAGCTGCGCTTAGCCGAAACTATTCCTCGAGATGCTCCGTCCGACACTCTCAGCTCTTTCTGGTAATTAAAGATATACCTTGAGTTTGGATTTAAAAAAAACAACAACAACAAAACAAACAGTTTTGCGTATTACATCATCCAGTAGAAGTAATATTAATGAATCAAATGGATTTCTGTTTTATATATATATATACACACAAATCAATCAAGAACAACAACAAAAGTATTGACCGACTGCAATACCAGAGACCGTCCGTATTCGCGGCAGCTAATCGCTCCTCCGAGATCATTTCTGCCCGAAGTATTTCAAAAGGCACCAAAGTAATTACAAAAGAAGTCAGGTGACACAGGGTTTTTTTTTTTACGGTTCGAATCCAACAAGACCGGAAATAATGATATAGGCGGCAGAACACCGGCGAGGATGGCGTCTCGTTCCGTTACCCTGATTTCAGTTTTTATACCGAACCATTACTCTCGAAAAGACTCCATTTTCTCGCGCTCATTTATCCATGAGTAATTATCTCCCTTAGCGGCCCCCGACTCCGCTTAGAATTGGAATAAGACAAAACGCTAAGCAAGTAATTTCACCGTAATATTTAGCAACGAAGGCGTCTATCAGAAGGGAATGCGCCATAAATTTTCCGTTAATTTTTTTCCGCCTAATAAATTGTATAGAATGGAAATCCGCTTTTCCTAATATATACAGTTAGTTTTTATTTATTTTTGTGCAGATAATTTCCACATTTCTGCTTTCAGTTCTCTCTCCATTAATTTCTGCCAGAATATCGCTGTCCTCTTTTCCTCACCTCGTACATTTTTTAAATCGAGATCTGCTGTCATCGAAAAGCGTTTTCTTTTAGCAGATTTTCAGAATAATCCACCTGATTTGATTATTCATAATTATCAGGTGGGCGTAGGATAAATAGGTTAATTGCATTGAGAAAGAATTTAAACCATTTTCAGTGGAATATTTAGAGAACGAGAGATGAAATCTTATCTGTACATATTTTTTGTTTGTTATCTAATAAAAGTAATCGCCAAACACCAGAATTATGAAGCATTTTGTCTCATTACATTACCCCGAAATAATTGTGAATATTTTTAAGGGTTTTTTTCCCTTCTTCTTTCTGCTAATTATCTGTGAAATAAGCAAATTCCAGTTTGGAATCATTTGCTGATATCGTTTGTAATAAAGAACAAACTATGGCTTCCATGTCTTATCGGCGACCCCGCCGCCACCTGGCGATCCTGACTTTTGAAGTCTAGCGCCGTCGTCCCACAGCTGATCTGGCGACTAGTAGTTACTCGGGTATGGTTGGAAGCCAGTTGAGAGCTATCCGCGAAACCTTAGCCACTTGTACAAGGGAAGAAATTCTGCGGTCGGTCGACTGGCAAAGAAGAGCGAGAAGGAACCACGTCAAAGAGGTACTACATTCCAAACCAAGCCGGTGGTTCGAACCCTGGCTCTGGACCTTGACAGTCCAGTAGTTGACCTACCACCGATCCCCTGTATTTATTGATTTATCAAATCAACGGAATACAAAAATAATAGAATGGTAGTCAGCAAAGGCAGCTGAACACTGTCGAATTCAAACCTTGTGATGGGTAGAATTAGAAGACGCGACGTCACACGAACGCCTTTTGAGAGAACTTATCACGCCATGATATAAACGGGCAAGTTTACACACCAACCAGTCTCTCGTTTTGATTTTCAGATATATTATCTTCTTTTTTATCAATAATGGTTACCTTTTTGTTTGTTATTTGCCAAATTAAAATGTTCCAGGAAGCCAATGAGCTCATTTATACGGGAAGTTTCCACTGCAAACACGGAATAGACGCATTCTTGACGTTCTTCTCCATCTCCCTTCTCTCTCTTCTTTTTTTCAGACAAGTGTTTAGCAATCCACGAGGCGATGATGGAGGGTGGGGGGAGTTATGCTCTCTGAGTTTGTGGATATTACAGTAACGAGGCTAATGAGTGAGGGCTGTTTGCAAAAACGAAACCGGAAAGGACGAGTAAAGAGAAAGAGCGGTTGAGGTCAACGCTTCGAAAGGAGGCTGAGAAAATACATTGTTCTAGCTGGAGCTCTGACGGAAAGCGTGACTGCACCTGAAAGCGGTGAGGAGTTAGGGAGGGAGGAAATAATTCCAACTAACTCTGAGCGCGATACCTAAATAAAGTCTCACCTGGTCTCGCACGGATTAAGAGTTATATGCACGAGTGGTTATCGATTCGTTTGCAAGTCGAAAGCAAACGAGAAGATTAACGACGACGACGGACTTCGTTTCGTAGCCCGACCGTTATCGTGGTAGTCCGTCACCAGAGGGAGCAGTCTGCTCAGTGCCGCGTTTTGCTGGTTTGCGGTCCTTTGTGGTTTAAATCCCTTATACCTTGGTTTCTCACCTATCGACTTTCCCGGGATTGGGGTTTCTGTCATTGGTTAACTGCTAGTTAAGGAAAAATTAAAAAGACTTCAAGACATATTCTGCTCAAAACTCCTTTGTCTGCATACAAGCGATCGGCGTCGGCCCCATCGGGAACCTTTACATTAATCGATCCGTGAAAAATTCTGTTAGTTTACTTAATAAACTAATGATCAGATTAACTGCTTTCAATAAATTGCTTGGAAGCTGATGAAAACAACAAGAAAGAAATGTCATTAAGGGTTGATCATAAATGTACTTTGTGTGTTGATGCTGGAGGCCGAATGGTGCCGTCGTCACGTGAGAAACCGCTACCAGTCTACCAGTAATGCTTTTGTGCTCGTTTCTTGTCCTTTAATCCCGAGCAGTGAGAGCCACGGATTGTGTATCGAAACGTTTTTGTCACCGCCCGAGTTTCCACCGGAGTCGATTCTCCAGCTCAGCTGCCGGTGGTACTTACCGTGGCTGCCGCGGAATCCGGCAAACCTGGTGTTTGCGGGGCCGATTTGCTGCCACTAACTAGTGACGGAAGCTACTTAAGACCCTTTGCGAATGTCCACCAAGAAAACCACTACGAATTGTCCCTACTTCGAAAGATAATCCGAAGACTCGTAATTATTAAGAATCGTGGTGACACCCGACATTTTGTCTTGACCTGTACACAAATATCACTACCACACTTCCTAGTTATTAAGTATTATGTTGTTAATGTAATGGCGGTTAGACAAGCCAGTGGACTTATATACTCGTCTTACCTACAGACGGTATTCGCTTATCTGCCAAGATTTGGTAAGATGGCACTCTATCCCGTTAACAAAGTACACAAAATGAAAATGCTTCATGTTGATAAATGTTATAAAATGGTTGCTTTCTTCTTTATTCAAAGACAATGGTTAATGTCATTCTGGCTAAGCCACGCAACATAATAACAGTAAAATGAAAGTAAAATCTTTTAAAAGTTTAATAAGCAAAGCCACGATTTTACAAGCTGTTATTTGGTCATTACTGATTTTAATAATTTTTAGTATAAACAGGGGTTAACCATGTAATCAGTTTTAAATGCATACTTCAGGTCTTGGCAAGAACTTTTAGACTAATCAGAATAAAGCCGAGAGTGGGATTTCCTGCCATGAGATCTACTCGTTGTCTTACGAAAACTAGATAGCGCTTAACGTGCCAACAATTTTAATAATGAACATCCTTGTTATAAAAACTCAGAATTCATATTTTATGGGTTTTTCTGGTAGAGCAGCAAAGTTGACGATTCGAGAAAAGTTTATTTCCAAAAATGATGAAGCAGACTTTCGGTGATAATCAGATGGATGGCCGTTCGCTAACAGACCGGATGAGTTCAGCATTAATAAAACGTGTATCGCAAAGGTGCTACTTTGAAAATGTGGCGTGTGTGTGTGTGTGCGTGCGTGCGTGTGTGTGTGTGTGTGTGTGTGTGTGGAAGAGCAGTAAGCTCGATTCCGAGACCCACATTCAGTGGATTAACTGTTAATGCTAACGAAGACTTTCGTGACATTTGACGTCTTTCCGTTCCGACAACGTGTTATTATCTGGCCATGAAAATCTTTTCTGGAAGTGGACCTGGGCAAGCAGCACTCGGACATGACCGTTCGCCGTCAGCGTTTCATTAATGATTCGATAACAGTTCGGCGAGGAAGTTTTCCTGCAGTGAAGTAGCGCATCCTGTTGACTTCGAGCACCGGTTCCGGTCCGATCCTCTCTCTCTCTCTCTCTCTCTCTCTCCCCGTTCTGGCCGTGATGGCCGAGGCGTCACTAATGCACGTCGGGACGTCTTTCATCTAACCGCGGTCTGTAACAAGGTCCTCCTTGGCTCGCTCGATCTTTGTTTAGCGTCAGTCGCACGACGGAAATCGGTTGCGATGTCCCACCTTCGTCTCTCTCACCCCACCCCGGCTCAGCACGGACGATTCACGCCGACCGTCGCAGTAAAATGGACAGCCGAGTTTTATTGTCAGGTGAGCGCCTGTTCGAAATAATCCACCCAGGGCACGTTTTCCCTGTAGTCGCTCTTATTAAAACCCCTGTTTACTATACGTTATTTCGTGAACACACAGCCATCGACAGTATCAGATACCGAGCAAACGTCCCCCTTTCTGTCTTTAGAAATGATCACACAGGTGGAATAGTTATTGTGGAAGCAAACAAACGAATAAAGGAGAAGATAATGTAATGATACAATGTGCACTTTTAATTATTGCGCAGACCCAGTCAAATTAATAGCGCCACAGAGCAGATATATTGGATTAATATCGTTTTGCATTTGCAATCACCCAACTTTCTTTCTGCACCGGTTTAAAATGTTAAAAAAGTATTGCTTTAGAATAAATATTTGCGTAATTAACACAGAGTCCAGAAATAATCCTCTGGGATTATGCAAGTGTATGTAGTAATTACTAATTAAGTGGCTACATAAAAAAAAAAATGATAAACGGAATTATCTCTGTCTTCCATCGTAAAATTATCTAAGTATATTATCTAGAATGTCACAGCGATATACAGCGTCCCACGTGACATACGTACAGACAGGCCCACACACTGCGGTACCGGCAGAAATTAGGGGATCGAATTAGGAATTTCACTGTTTACAATTTATTTGCTTAACAAAAAATATGTAAATTCTAATCGCCTAAACACAATCATATTTTAAAAATCAGATTAATATTTTGTATGTAATCCTTTTTTCTGCAGATTTTTTTATTGGAATTAAGGAACAGTAGTTACCTTTAGTCAGTTAATGCTAATTATTTATATGCTTTTGTCTGCTATATTATTTCCAAGAAGTAAATAATAGTAATCAGGTGATGATGGTCACTTGATTAAAGTCAACGGAGCAACAAAGAGCATCCATCAACTCTGATTAGCATCCTTAATTTCTCTTCAATCTAAATGGCGGGAAAATAAGAATACTTCTTCCAGTAAATGTTGGATTTAAATATTACTGTACTGCGAAGAAGTGACAAATTTCCAGGTACGATCACAGCTGATGAAGAACCATCGGGAAGAAGGCACGATTAGAAACCGGGGGTCACTCGTTCTGAGGAACGGTAGAAGAGCTTCATCGAACTTGACGAGAATCAGCCAAGAAACAAGAGTAAAAGGTCGTTGTTTTATTACTGAAAAGGTCTTGAAGAGCAGAGTGTTAAGTGGAAGATAGCACCAACAAAACCCTTGCCTATAAAGGAAACAAGGCAAAGAGACTGATACGAATAAGAATGGCGGTAGAGCAAATTCAGCTTGTGGTTGTGCATGAAATAGTAAAGTTAGCAATTATTATATATATTTTTTTAATTTATGAAAAAAAAAAAAAAAAGCACTGAGAAGAACGAGTAAACTTTTCTCTATCTCGCCTTGCCAAGGGAGTGTCAGCCAACCGGCCTAGGTTCTGTATTCGAGCGAAACGCTTCCATCAGCAAAGCTATTACTGCTTATTCTGAATCTAAGTAAATCAAAAGATCTCTTAACAACTGTCTTGGCCATCAGGGACACCTGACATGGGTATAACAGAGTAGGTATGGGATTAGATGATTGTTGGAAAATATCAGTACTCCAGAATTTCTTGGGATTTTTAGAAATATTTACACGATGTTTAGAACTAAGTTCTTCAACATTCCATTGAAAAGCAGTTGGAAAGTTAGTCATATCCAGTAAAGAAATTTGTGAAGTAAAGGGATAAACAAAAATATCAGTTTTTGTTATTTTTTCCAATGTCTTTTTTTTCTTCTAGTTTTGGGTGCTTAATATATCTGTCTTTTCCCTTGTTTGTAAAATTATAATTTACGCTTTATCTTTTCTGTTATGGAAACACGTAGCTGGTGGCTATTGGGGCTTCAAATTTCTTCCTATGATTTGTCTCAATATATATACTTCACAGCCATAGACAAAATAGTGCCGGCTGCTGCATCAGCTAAAGAATAAGAAGCTATACGCAGAAGCCATTAGGCCCCAATGGACTTGTCCATCCCTTGCCAGCATCTCACGCTTTTACTGAGTATATCTGCCTGAAACATCAAGAGCCAACAAATGTGTTCGTTTCGTTCATTCAAAATAAAAAGCCTATTATTCTCCCTTTCATGTCACTTAGATCTTTACCCTTAAGAGGGGCTTTAACCTTTAAAAAAATGGGGAGCAACCCTAAACCAGAAAAGTTGTCTTTGGCGCTCTACACCGTCCGTCTTAAAGCGGGTGGCTGTTGCGCAGGTAGCGACTCCTTTGGTGCAAACAAACCAACGTATCCAGGTGTTCGTGCCTAATTTGTGAACAGCCGTCCCCAGTTACAGGGAGGGGCAATCATTATAATATATATACACAGGACCTTTTTATGGTTTTTGTAGCTGATGTAAAAAGCATAAAAAATGGTGTAGTACATTCAAAAAAAAAAAAACAAAACAAAAGAAAGAGATTTTATTTTGACTTATGTTCTATGTTGGTCAAAATAAGGCCCATTGTTTGCATTTGCATACATCGCACCAAATTAAAACCATTTTATCCCAATTAAACGATAAGAAGTCAGATTCGTCATTCAGTAAAAAGGGACAGCCGTAAATTACAGAAACACCGAGTCGGCGGCCGGCGTGAGTTGAAGTTCATCAGGGAGTACGGATGCTGCTCCGGAATTGCGCTGCCTCGGGATGGCTACATCGCTAAGTCGCCGGTAGGGGGAAGCATCACCCCCTCGGAAGGCGCGGAGGGCTTTGCAGAATGGGCGGTTAGATAAGGAGGCGAGCGACCCCTGCCGAGCCAAGCAGTTCCCTAATCTGGGCACGGCTTCGGCGTTCGGTCATCGGCTCTTCGTTTGATCGAATGCAGTCACTCGGTGCAAACCTTAATTAAAACCTGTATGAGAAGGACTAACCCAGCTTCTCCCGAGACGAGCACGTGTTTCATTTCCTTTTTTCTTGTTCTCGTGCGTGTACACGGTTGTCCCACTTTACAGTCTATGATATAATGGCGGCCTTTCGCGCGTAGTCAGCCATTACCAACGGCCTCGCGGACCGATTCGCCGCTTAACTTCGCGAAATACGAGCTGGAACGGAGAGGAGCCGCCTTACCTTTTTGTATCATTAATAATAATTACAAAAATGTCAGGTTTAATTTTAAGAGACAAGTAAAACTACAAAAAAAAAAAAATAATAATAATAAACTAAGATGTTTACTCCCCCTGTAGGCAGCCGCGACTCTTGTAGGAAAGAAAGTTTATTTTAGGGGAATAAGGAAACAAGGAAGGTTACCTCGAAGACAGATGCGTTCAGAAGGTTCGGGTCGGGCCAGAGACGATAAAGACTGGGCTGACATGATGTTCCTTTGTGAGGGAAAGCAGGTGTGTATTAGAAACAACAGAGGGGAAGGAATCGACCCAGAACGTGTAGGAGTGAAGTAAGTAACGTCTATCTAGTCAGAAGGGACAGGTGTGACAGGTAGAAGGCGTACACGGGGAAAAACGCTGGTAATTTTAAAATGTTCCTTTGCCCGAACCATGGTGTTAGTTTTATTTAAATCAAGTAAATTTTAAAAAAAAGAAAGAAAAATTCCCTGCAACGTCAGGTGACGGACGAGCCCGAAGTTCAATGAACCGTTTCCTCCAGCTATGTTATTATATCGGGCGAGCCGCGTGCTGCAGCCATGGGAGCGGCCGTCGGGCTGGAATGACTCAAACGCAAGACAGATGTGCCAACAAAGAGAAAGGGGAGATAAATTTGCTCAAGGTGTATATACATTTCTCGGCTTTCTCTTTCTTCTTTTATCAGCATTTCCTCCAGATGTTTATACGTTGGCCGCTGTTCACAATTGGGCTAATTTGAGACCAAGGAAATAGTTTACAGCAGCCCGTGGTAAACTGAAAGTAGAATGCGCGACAGTACAACACTTCGTGTCTAAACCTGTTTCCTCGCTAATCTCCGTAGTCACGCTTTGGCTAATGCTCGCCGCGCTCGATAACCCTTCACCGGCCGGTCCCGCGTTTGTTCAGCCCCCCCCCGTGTTATATAGAGAAGGAAAAACTAAATAAATATGCCCCTAGTAGCAGTCTAAAAGAAGAGACAAAGTCTACTACTACTACTACTAACTACTACTACTACTACTAATAATAATAATAATAATAATAATAATAATAATAATAGGCAATAGTCAAAGAAAATTGTAATGTTAGAGGAGTCAAAACGTATTTTGGGCGGATGACGTTGACACGGTGTAGTATGTCAGACATGAAGTTCATTCACCCGTATCTCATCATCTCGTGATCTCGAAGGGGGGAATGGGTGCGCCATCTGAGATATAACATAGACGATGCTTTGTAATTGGGAATTTTTAGCACGTAGCATTGCGATTTGAGGAAAGAAGGAAACCTTTTTCATAGGTTTGTGATCGATCAGTTTTTATTACCTAACTTGAAAAATAAAAGAAAAAGAGGAAAATCAGCAACAAGCAGCCTTTTTAGTAAGTAAAATGTCTTAGAAAAGCAACTTAAAATCTTTCCCGTTTCCTGTCAACTTTCAGAACTTGACTTCTCTTTGTAAAAGTCTCATCTAATGCCAAACAAAGAAATATATACATACATACATAGATACTGTTTGTTTCAGTTGGTATATAACGAGGAGCGATGAGTTATTTCGAGAAAGTAGAGCTACCAGATGAATCTACGTTTCGATAATCTTCCCACGTCACCGTCAGGGTTAGGGTTAGCTCTCAGAGAGACCGTGTTAGTGAATGAATGCTAATTTTTAGTTGACGTTTTAAAGTAAGTAAGTGTTGCTATCATTTTTGGGCTGT